>JBCJKH010080165.1:0-26503 GCA_039877255.1 Loriculus beryllinus
CAAGTCCATTTGAATCCATTTTGGCTTGGCTGAGCAGCAGTCTTGAGCACGAACGTTTGAACTCTGTGCCCACAGACAAAGAGCTAGGGGAGAAAACATGCAGACTGGGAGCACCAGACTGTGGGGGCATTGCTTTTCTGTTTTGAATCCAATCATCTTAGATGTTGGTAGTCTCCACTGAGTTATTGATAAAATATGTAAATGCAGATGCTGCTCCACTGTTGTCATTTAAAGTGAAAATATTCACAAAGAAAGACCGAACTCCAGATGTTACTGCTGCAGGACTGTTGCAACAGGGTGCTGGTGGTGGCCTGTTTCTCCTTCTGTTGTGGACTGGCCTGGGTACAAAGCCATGGGGATGGTTTAGTGAGCTGTGCAGCCAACTGGAAGTGCTTAGTTCTTGTTTATGTTCCAGCAGGCTGTATGTTAGCAATTTATCTTTCTAGAATAAGTAAGCTAAATAACAGGGGGCCTGGGGAGCTCAGCACATGTAGCTTTCAAGTTGAAAAGGATCTTAATTTTTAGTATTTTTAGATTTTTAGATACTATCTGTCTACTCTTCTTTAGATGCTCAGAGTTGCTTGGTTTCTGATCAAGGCACAGGCTGTGCCAAAATCTTGTTCTTGCTCTTCTTCAAGATCAGCTCCGAAGAGATACTGTGTGTACAGCACTTTGATATGCCTCAAAAAATTATCTAAACCTAAATAATAGCATTCATTTTGAGGTGTGAGTGGGGGTGTCTTTTGTACAGATCTCCCAGTCAGTGTCTAGAGGTAGTTGGGCAGCTAAAATACTTATTTAGCCTTTTTATTTTCAGCATGAAACAAAAACCTATGATTTTAACATATGGTAATTTCAGTTCACAAATGTGGACAAGAAACCCTGGTGAAGACTAAGAGTAAAAGTAGCAGAAAGAGTAAACCCTGTTGTTTCTGTGTTAGGAAATTTGAAATAAAGCTGGAAAAGTGTTGCATTTGCACTGCAGCGTATCTACTTAGACAGCATGATGCTGGCTCGTGCTTTATAAGCAATGTATTTAACTTTGAAGTTTTAAAGCATAATACATTTTAAATCCTTCCCAAGCTTCACTAATTATATAAAGTATCTAAACACAGCTTTCCTCTTGCTGGAGTACTGCAGCTAATTAGTTAGACACTGAGGGGGCCAAGGTAAGGGAGGCAATGGCACAGCAATTCAAATACTGACTTGGTATACATTCTCATGGGACTTTTGATAACTGCATAGTGGAGGGATTTCCTTTTATGGCTTTACAGGAAAAATCCCCTTTGAACTAAGAGTCTGAATTCTGCCATCCTGCACATTGTAGGGGACCGAAATGGTAAATCTTTCTTTTTGGGACTTTAGCATGTGTTATACTCATGTTTGAACCACAGGAGAAGGCAGCTGAAAAATTCAGTTAGAAGACTATTACAATAGCAATTGTTGGGAAAAAAACCCAGCACAGAATAGCTGTTAGCTGCTGGAAACTGCAAGATGCAGATAGTCCAACCAGGAGCAGAGATGAAGCCTGGTTTTCCCTGGCTTTCTCTTCTCTGAATTATGTGATGCTTAATATATGCTCTAGCTCATTCTGTGGTCTTTCCATCAGCAAAACAACTTATTTCATCTCTCCTCCACCCACTGCCTATTTTCTTGTAAATTTATATAAAATAATATCTTTGAGACCTCTGTGCATTTTCACGTGAATTTGGACATGTTAAAAACTTTATTGCAAATGGCTGAACTGGGCAAAAGGGAGAAAAACGTAGCAATCACCCAGAGCAATCCTCAGGCAGCCAGACTAAATCTCAAATTGACCGGTGTTATGCTGCATGGGAATATATTGTTTCTTCTATTGTTTGTATAAAGACTTATCATCACCTTAAGCATCAGGACAAAAAGTTATACTTTTTGTTTCCTGTGCAGGAATGGTGGCTGAGCAGTTTGTTCCTGATGGACCTCATCTGAAGCTGTACAATTATGAGGAAAAACACTGGGATCACCTCATGAACTGGCAACATGCCACCATGTACCTCTTCTATGGCATTTCAGGGTTGGTTGACATTGTGGCTCATGGGACGAGCTCGCTGCCAGTGGCCATGGACAAGATGATGCTTTCATTAGCAGTGTTTATTGAAGGTCAGTTTACCTCTTCCTGCAGAAGTGTGTGTGAAACTTGCACAGGGGAACGCATCTTGGGTCTCACATCGGTCTTAAGAGAATGAGCCTGCAGGAGCTGGGTGTTTAACTCTCTGAAATGCCTAAGAAAGATCAGTCTTGATCCTCCTTAAACTGCATTGCAGCCCAGAGCATGATCACACATCCTAGAGGTGTATCTGTGCTTCCCAGCTGACTTAGATAGCAACAGAAATGTTATAAAAATAGCAGCACAAGCCTGCTTTGAATAAGTGCTCAGTAGCTCAGGTATGTGCTTCAATGTAGGTACAGACATGGCCCACAAGTTAGAGTGCTTTTTCACTTGTACAGCAATCACGTGTTGAAAGTGCACTGGAGACACACTCATTTTGTGTTTTCTGTACACACAGTGTATCTCGTAGCATCCCTCTTGTTAACACTGCAGGCACAGATGAATGACACTTTTTGTTAATGTGTTTTAAATGAAAGGTGGCAGAGCTACAACTTCCCATGCAATTTCCTGGTCTGAACTGAAGAGTGAGAGTACGCGCTACTTAAGAACTACTCTTAAAAATTGCTGTTAATTCAACTAAGAAAGTGATACTGGCATGAAGAGAAATGCTAAAGGTTCACTTTTTTATGAAAACAGATGCAGGGAGATTTCAAAGGAAGAAAGTATCTTAAAATGATCACTTAATTTATTCCAGGTTTTCTCTTTTGCTACCATCTTCATGGGAGAGCCATGCTGGATGTTCATGTTCATCAGTTACTGCTGTTTGCCATCTTTGGAGCTGCTGTTTGCATATTTCTGGAAGTTTTCTTCCGTGGCAGTATTGTGCTAGAGATGCTTCGTACAAGCCTTTGCATATTACAAGGCAGCTGGTTCTGGCAGGTAGGTCTCTTTTCTGCCTTAGGAACTTCTTCCTTCACCAAAATTAGTGATTTAGCCCTTTGAAGATGTTTCATAGGGGATGTAATATGCCTTTTAAACACAGACCTAAAAGGACTCATAGAAAACAATGCACTCTTAATGTCCCTTTAAAGAGATAAAGTATTTCTTGTATCAATTTTACAGAAGGAGAAGCAGAAGCCATTTTACTTCTTGTGCATTTTATCAATAAAGAAGCTAAGGAGGTTTTCTTGAGCTCTCCCTTGTTCACTGACCATTCTTTCTGACCCCTATAACATGCCTCTCCAAATCCACAAGCCAAATGGCAGTGTTTTTAGAGCCCAGCAATATACACTGTTCTTTATGAAGACAATCTCCAGTCAGCTACTGGAGCAGTGAATAGATGCCCAGCAGAGTACTGGATGGGTGAGGCAATGCACTCATTGACATTGCCCAGCTCAAAAGGTATTTAAGTTCCCAATCTGCATTAAGAAACTGGGTGATGCAAAGCCTCCTGCTTTTCCAGGGCTCTGGAAACTGAGCAGGAGAAAAAGCAGCTGAAACTGTGATATTGCAAGGATGTGGCTCCCAAAAGGACTCTTCAAAATGCAGCTTCCATGCCCTCACTTACTTGCGATTCTATCCAATTAACAGATATTTGACAGTGACCCTGTCTCTACTGTCAGAACAAGAGAAAGAATTTAATGAATTGCTGTGATCTCATAACAAAGAAATACGAGCACTGGTGCTGATGTGTGTTTCATCTTACAGTGGAGAATTGAGGTCACTCCAGAGATTTTTCTTTCCATCATGTCTAGACTGGCTTCCCTTTTTTATATGCTGGCCAGACATGATGAAAAAAAATGTTTGCTGTTTCTTAGGAGAACTGGACACTCAGCACCAAATCAAATATCTAAATACTTGCTCTGGCAAGAAGACAGACCTCCTCAACAACACTGTTTTTCTATAAGTGAACTCAAGAACCTGGTGCTGCAGCATTTCGTGGTTTATTTTCTTGTTTGTACACTTTTTGTTGGTGATTTAAGATGCTTTACATAAGAGGAATTAGACACAGCCATTTATTCTTTGTTGTCTGTCCAGTCTAATTTTAGAGCAAGTTATTTCCTTAGCTCTGGAGACAATGTGTTTTTTATTTCAAAGTGAAAAATTGAAGAACTAAAAATATAAGCAATTTAAGTGTGGCTTTTTTCACACCTGCAGGAGACTTCAACCGTATGTGTGGCTGAAAAACACATACTGGCTGCAGCATGACAGATCTGTAAAAAGTAAAGGGACCTTCTGCATCATCAACTCCCTCATTCATTGAATTCTCTGCATGGAAATGCAAAATGCACTCCTCCCATCCTCTTTCCTCTCCTCTTCCCAGGTCCTAAGTTCTCAGCTGAACTGCTGAGCCATGACTCTGAGGAGTATTAGGCAGTACAGAAGACCAGTGCTTGTCATGCAGACCTCTGTGTAGCCACAGGATTACTAGCTTCTCACCTTATGCATTAATATAAATTTGATCTTTTCCAACTCTGAATATACAAATTAGTTATGTATTTCACATGGCCTTATAGCTTTGGGTGACAGCTCCGTTTTTAAGGAATTTCAAACCTGACCTTTTCCCTGGATGGCCTAGAAGAAATAGACTTACGTTACCCTTTATTTATTAATTTATTATTCATCTTCAGAACCATGTTGCACATTCCCAGACACTGTTGGGGAAGAAGTGAGTCAGTGCAAATGGCCGGGTAGGCTTTCTTGTTGGTGATATGTTTGCAGTTCAGACCACACAAGGCTGAGCACTGACCCCTTTCCATACAGTACATAGCTGTGATTATTGTGGGACTTGTTGGGCAGGGTCCTTTATTCTCTGGGCAAGAGCAGGGGTTTCCTGGGACAGGCTCAGCATCTTCAAAGGCACTTCTGCACAGAACTGTGCAAAATAATCCATTGCATCTGAGTGCGACTGCAAAATTGTTTTTAATAATAACCACAGAAATAATCAGCACTTAGAAAAAAGGAGATGTCTGCCTTGTGATAGGTAGCATAAAACATGATACAGCAAAGGATACACATCAGATGACTTTTGCTATGTATCTAATATTTTATTACAGATTGGCTTTGTGCTTTATCCTCCAAATGGGAGGCCAGAGTGGAATCAGATGGATCACACCAATATGATGTTCCTGACCATGTGCTATTGCTGGCATTATGCCTTTGCTTTTCTTATACTTGCAGTCAATTATACAATCGTCAGCTGGTAAGTTATTTGAAACACTAAAACTTCAGAAACTTGTCTATTTAGTCTAGCAGAAGCCTAATTTTAGAAATGTCCCACTGACAAATCAAGTTTTCTACACAGTAATTAATTGTCTTGCAAGGTAAAATAAAAATAGGTATTGTTAATCAATAAAGACGTGACTCACTGCTGTAGTAGAAAGGGGAAAAATATTCATGAAGCACAGCTCTGAAAGGATAATGCTTGTCACTTTAAAGGAGCTCTTTCTTAATACTGTTCCATATACGTAAGTGCATATGAAGTTAGAAGTAGGAGAAGTTTTTTTTCCTACAGCATCTTCTCTCCCAGTGGTCATCTCTAATTCCAAGTGACTTAGCAGGCTTCATGACTTTGAAGGTTATTGGACAGGTTTCATTGCTAGCAATTCCTGTGATCAGACCTGATTTCTTTTCCACTAGGCAGTTTTGTCCCCCCATTTCTAAAGTTAGCCTTTTTTCTCATGTTAATGCTGATAAAATTACAACCACAGTGTTAAATTAGTTATTAAAATGAACCTGATTCTGCCATGTGTGATCACCTGCCTGCAGGACCTTACCAAGCCTTTGCCTGCACTATTCTAAACATGCTTCTCACCCCTCGGTTTACCCTTACACTCCTAATAGCCCTATTTCATCAGGCTTTGGCCACAAGCAGTTCTTGCAGTCTTGCAAGAACTGAGATGCCAGTTCTTTTTGGATCTTTTGTCTGAAAGGCACTGACATTCAAGGCTGGGTAACTGGTTTTTTGTGTAAAGGATGGCAACTATAGAGTAGGTGACAGCAATCCTAGATCCTTTCTCATGCTGGAAATGGCAGCTGCTGCAGCATGTCTTACAAACAGTATGTTCAGGTAATATTATTAAATGTAGCACATACTAATATCATGATACATGTTTGCAGGTAGTATCATTAAATGTAGCACATACTAATGTCATGGTACATGTCATGGTACAGGCACTTTGTCCTGGGTTCAGCAGTAGCAGTCGTTTTTCTCCTTCTTAGTAGCTGGTGCAGCTCTGTGTTTTGACTTTCAACCTGGGAACAGCGCTGATAACACCGATGGTTTTAGTTGTTGCTAAGTCATGTTTACACTGACCGAGGGCTCTGTGAGTTCTCATGCTCTGCCAGAGAGGAGGGGAAGCTGGGAGGAAGCAGAGACATGGCACTTGACCCAAACTAACCAAAGAGGTATTCCATACCACAGCACGTCATGCCCACTGTACAAACTGGGGAAGTTACCTGCAACGGTGAGATCACTGCTCAGTTGTGCTGGGTATCGGTTGTATTCTCTTCCCTTGTTATTTCCCTTACCATTATTATTATTGGTGGTAGCAGCAGTGATTTGTGTTATACCTTAGTTATTGGACTGCTCTTATCTCAACCCACCCCTCTGGAACCGGGGGAGGAAAGGGTGGGGGGGTGGTGAGGGAGCAGGCTGCGTGTTTTTTCCTGGGTTGCCAACTGGGCTTAAACCATGACAGAGTTACTATTGAGAGCTCTCGTGTTCTGTTGTTTGTTTTCAGGGCAGTTCGTTCAAAGGTTAAACAGTCCCAGTCCATGGAAATGGGATTACTGAAGACATCTGAACAAGATCAGGAATCAGAAGATGAAATTTAGTACGAATATGGCTTGACTAGTTTACCTGCTCTACCGTTAGGCTAACTGATACCTCATTTATAGAATTTTTTAACGTCTTATTCATTCTTTACTACAACTTGCTATGCAAATATCATCCACGAGTACTGTCTGCGTCTGCATCTGCACAGTTACATCTTTATTTGTGGAGGGTAAGCTTTGTATTGATTTGTAGCAGTTGCACTAGTATCTAGCTTACCACATGCTTCAAAGAAAACCAGACTAATATTAGACAGACTTGAACATGATGAAGTCTGTGTGTTTGCCTCATTAATAGCTAGGTAAAATACTTTCCAGCTGCTGCTGAATGGACCAAACTTTCCATAATTAGGGTGTTCAAGTAAGTATGTTTGCTGCTCTGCAAGTAACTGTGCATAAATAACTCTGCAGACCTGGAAAGAGTAGTACAAGATGAAAAATTAGAGTTTTGCAGCTGACTTGTATAACACTTCTGTGTCTCTGCTTGTGGCTTTATGCTGAAAAAGTCTGTTGAAAAGCAGAGGTGCTCTCTCCTGTTGAAAAGAGAGGGTGCTCTCCCCCATGCTCGCTGTTGTTTGGGATGTGCTCCAACCTCAACAAAAGGGAAATAACTGATATGGCAAAAGTCATCAGAAAATGACGTTGCACGTAAGCACACTGCCTCTAAGGGCAGACTTTTGAATCATCACTCTCGCTCTAAATATGTCTTTCAAAAGACTGCTTGTGGTACAGCAGC
This sequence comes from Loriculus beryllinus, assembly GCA_039877255.1. Classification (NCBI taxonomy): domain Eukaryota; kingdom Metazoa; phylum Chordata; class Aves; order Psittaciformes; family Psittacidae; genus Loriculus; species Loriculus beryllinus. The sequence continues at coordinate 7,659 of JBCJKH010080165.1, forward strand.
ACTTACACTCTGTTTTCTGGAGGATTGAGAATGACACTCATGCCGGTGCCCAGTGGCCATTTTACACATGCATCAGTGATAAGGTGGTCATTCTGGAAAACAACCTCTGAACTTTAAAATTCCTTCTACAGATACTATTTTCTTATTATTTTCTGAAACAGGCGAATGCAGGACAACAAATCCTGTTCAGATACTGCCTGTTCATCAAGCTTGGTACTGTGAAAGTGTGCTTCTTTTATTATTCAAACTTTTGCAGATGCTCCTAAGGGAACGCAGAGCTGAACTCTGGTAGACGAATGAGATTTGTGGGATCTGGTCCCTTCACTTTTGAGCTTCCTTTAAATTTTTCCAGTGTGAACCAGAAAAATTAGTAGCATAAAATTACTAATTGCAGTGAGAAGGTTGCTTAATTTAGGTAATAATATAGTTTGTAGCTTAAAGGGATCTCAGGTCTCAGAGAAAAAAAGGAAAAAGAAATATTAAAGGCTTTTTCTAAAGCTGTTTAACCTTCAATACAACATAAACATTCACTTCACTTTTAAGATCTACCTTTTATTTCCCATTTTTGAAGGAGTACCTTCCTTAGCTGCACTTGCTATTAATGCTGAATTTTAGACTGCCAGATTTATCAATGTGTTTCCAAAATCAGTGGTGCTCTTTATTTTGAAGGACATCTTCAGAAAGTGCTTTGTTTCTCATATGCAGAAGCAATGCAAGTTTCTTCACTGCTCTTCTTGATAAATATATTTGATACTGTACAAATATTAAGGTGCTGTGTCTCTAAAATAAAGGGATAGCCTCAGACGGAAAGCATAATAAACTGCCTGAGCTTTCTTAGAACACTTAGAAGACTTCAGTTGGTAGGTAATTCTTTATATTGCTTTAGATATTAGCCAAATATTGTGAAATGACACCTATAATCAGGTGTCAAATTGTCCACATGAATCTACTTAGGAAAGCAAGAATAGTTGGCTTCAGACATTTCTACATTCACAAATGTCAAATGGGAAACTGCAGTCTGCTGAGCAAAGATCACCACTTTTCTCAATAATTGTTGTCCTTTTCTAAGTACCTTTCTCTGAAAGGTCTTGGAGATTGTGGCGAACTTCAATGAAGCCCATCTCAGGACACTCTTGTAAGCTAGCTTTTGGTATGGTATTTTTGTAACTCCATGTCTCAGCTTTACAGTGATTTCACTATAAACTCTGAATTATTTTTTACTCCACTCTGGATATCTAAGACTTGAGTTTTATTGCTCTGGTTCCATTAAAATCGGATTTTCTGTTGGCATAAGCAAGAGGGAAGATCCATGGCTTTGCTGAGGAGCTTACCTGTTCATTGCAGGAGGGATACACTGGCGAAATAGAGTGTGTCATTACACCCAGCTATAATCTTACCTTCACATTATTCTTGTTTGTAAATTGTTGGGACTATTTTAAAGGGCAGAATTTTTTCTGGTTAGAATGGTTGGGGTACAAAGTTTCTGCACTGCTGGGAGTGAAGACGACGGTTACGTAGAATTATCGAGAATTATTGAGAATTATTACAGAAGTCTGTTGTGATAAGCCCAAATCAGTTGAACAAAGTGAGCCTCATGGGATTCAGTGATCTGAATGAACATGGACAGTGCTCAGCAAACTCTTCTTTTGAGAAAACTGCTTTTTCAGAAACAAGAAGTGCCAGTGCTTGAATGTCATGGCCAGAAGAGTGACTCTGACAGGTTCCCCTGTGACTGCCTCAGCCTCGTGGCTCTGGCTCTGTCCCTATTTACATCCAGCAGTGGCTGCAGGGGTGTGCATTTTCTTCACAGAAAACATGAGCAGGACTCTCAGCCTCCTGAGAGGTATCACCTCTATCTCTTTCGTCTCCCTGCTATGAATCGCCCATAAGTGATTGGACAACTGAATGAATAAGCCCATCAGACACATCTGCTGGTTTTGGTGCAACCATTGCTTTGCAAAGATGCTTTTGAAGAAGCTCAGCCTGGAGGCTAATGCAGTCTGTGACACAGAATTGTAGGGCAGGCTTTTTACAAAAATTCTTTTTGCGTTGAGGAAAGTGGTACTGCATTATTAATCTTGAAGAAATGCAAGGAAAAACAGATCCTGAAGCCTCAAAGAAATGATAGTCTCTTGGATTTTATTTGTAATGCTTTTGTGCCTGCTATATTTTTGGTGCCACAAAGGAAAGAAACACCCCGTTTCACGGTGGGGTTTTGCTACACAGAACACTTTACCCATTCTTCTCAAGCACTGTTCAAAAGAGATGCTCAGGAACAGTAAGGTAACAATTACAAGTTAGAAGGTACAACATTCAGCATTTCACTAGCAACAGATTTTGCTTGAGTTGAATGAGTGAAGTCTGACAAGTTTACAGACACCACTCAGAAAAAGGTAGCTGCTCTCAAGAAAATTGAAATTATTGTTAAATATCGGTGCTTTTGAAAAACTGCATGGTAGTTTATAATAGACAAGATATGCCTGTAATATTATTTAAATAAAATTGATTTATCCATATAAGATGTCTGTCATGTTTCAGGGGAAAAAATATATGCATTTATGGGGTATGATAGACATGTTACTCTCATAGCCAACCCAGACATTTGAGCAAGTTGCCCACCCAGACATTTGAGTGAGTTACACTCGAATTCAGGAAAGGTCAGTGCTGCCTTGTCAAATTTCCTTGATTCTGTTATTTAATCATAATTTACAACACAGTTGAAAGCAACTCTTCTTGAGGTCTGGGGAGTACGATCCATGAAGGTCAAATGCTATGGAAAAAGGAGGTCCCAGCTCTGGAGCTGGTCTCCTGTATCATACATAATGGAGCAGCCAGCAACCAAGTAAACAGAACTGCATGAATGGGATCTTTCTGTTTTGGCAAGCTTTACAATAAGAGTATTTATGATTTTATTTGACTTTGCTCCCTTTTTCTTTTAAAGAAAAAAACAAAACACTTTTTCTGCTGAAAGGTGAAAATGCATTCGGAAAGAAAAAAGCTGACATACTTGAAGAAATGTTGGCAGCTACAGATTTTGTCCTTTTCATATTTTTCATCAGTTTCTGAAATTAAGACTAGGGACCATACTTGACAAAAAGTAGCAAATAATTTTGTCCGCTCTCAGACTGCATTTTAGGGATAAGTTCATTAAACTTTATAGTTCTGTGGGCTTTATACCGCTTTGCTACGTATTTGCCAGAGAGTGATTTTTAGAGTGGGATGCACTTACCTGTATGTAAGAGAACTTCTAAATTTGTCTAGGGCCCAGTAAGGGATAGGAAGTCAGCACTTCCCAATTTCCCATTTCATCTGGTTGTTCACAAATCTGAAAGAGCTGCGTAAGACTTCTGAAAAACTATCAGTCAAAAACTTTAAAAACTAGAGGTAGCTTTAAATAAACCGATTTGGGAATTGAAAGTTTGCATTAGAAAGTCAAATGTACCAATGTCACTGTGCACCCTCTGATTGGCTATCTCCAGCCACATTGCTAGTGTGACTGCGTCTGTCATGGTCAACCTCGAAAATCTGGTGACAAGATACATGCCCCATCCCACTCAGGCAATCATGTAAATGCACATTTTTGCATTGTCTCTGTGTGAGACAGATGAACTTCAATGTGTGGCAGAAGCTTGGCTCACAATGGGAAGGTGTTTCCGCCTGTGTGGATGACTTGGGACCTCATGGTTACCTCGGTACTGGGGTGAGGCATGGAATGAAGCCCTCATGCACCATATGAGGAGTCTTGGATGGCACTGCCTGAGCTCAGGAAGTTCACTCAGTGTTGTCAGTGGGCTGCAAAGAAGTCAGGAGCCCAAACGAAAGGGGGCTGAAACCAACCCCTGGACAAATAGGGCAGAAGATGTCCTGGGGGAAAAAAAAGCATCCCTCAGCTGGCAGCATAAAGGCAAGGCTGCTCTTGCAGTTCCTGGGCCCATGACCACAACCAGCCTTTGTATTTTAATCTGGATCAAGAGAACACTTTGAATCTTACCCACTCATCCTAACTTAAATGCCCAGGTTTGCATCATGGAGTAGAGTCAGAGCACGGGATCTGGAGTCCCTTCATAGGAAATGAAGTTCAGTGTTGGTGTCCAGCATTGATCCTTGCTTGCTCCGAGCACTAACGAGGATCTGCATCCCTGGACAAAGCTAGAGTTCCAAAATGTGTGGAATGTTTGTGCTGTACAGGTATACTCCTTTGGCACCACCGATGTGTGCCCGACTCTGAGGCACACAGATGTGTGAGGTGAGGAGGTTGGTTGACAGAAGGGAAGAGAACCTGTTTAAGTTTTATTATGATCGTTAAACATGGCTTTCTCTCATTTATGTTACCTGTGTCTCTGCAAAGCTTAGTAAGTGTGATATGTGTTTTACATTGTGTAAATAACTTTTTTTTCCCTTGTATCTAAACCTAGCTTGAACTAAGAGTAAATTTGCAGCAAGGAATTTCAGTCCTAGAGGCTCATTCACCCTTTAAACTGAGGCACAAGAACACTTAGGTGTATCTGGTACCTTAACATCCTCCTTCCACATGTTTCAGTTCCTCTGAACTAAAACAGTTGGGGTAGGAATTACTCGTAGAGAAGTTGGTGGAAGAAAACAGAATAATTTTTATCCAAAAAGCCCTTTAGCATGTGCTGTAGTGTAAAGAAGCCTGATCAAGGACTGAACAAGACCAGCACATCTGTGAAAAGAGGGAAAGACAACTGGAAAACTGCTGGGCACTTGCTTTTAAGATCTATTCTGGGTAAAATATGTGCTTGCTCAAAATATGTGGGAGTAAAAAGCCTAACATTTGTCCAATAAGGCATAATTTGTTGTCAGATGACTTTTTCAGAATAGTAATTTCTAACACTTGGCTGTGTAATTGTTGCAGTTCACTGATTTTCATATTTGATACACTTCTTAGAATGAAAACACATTTAAAATGTAGTTAAAAAACATTACATAAATACTACAGAATACTTCTGTTTGATTCAGAAGGAGAGCTCTTGCTTATAGATCACTACCATTTAATGGCAAAATATTCTGCAGGGGATGGTACCTTGGAGGTCACAGTAAGACATGAAACTGGAAAAGAAATGGTTTCGTCTACATACCAGCCAGTGCCTCCCTGAGGAGAAGAAAGAGAAAATGGAAAATACACTGCAGATCTATACAATTAAGATCTAGCAATTAAGAAACTAGAAAACATCCCCAGCACTCTACAACTGTGGGAGGGAAAGCTGCGTTCATGGCATACAGCATTCCAATCTGCCTTCAGTGTTATTTATCAGGGATAAGGTTCTCAGACATACTCTGGGATTTTTATGGCTCCTGTGTGGCTGGCGCAGAAGCAGTAATGCTGATCTCCTGCTCCTGATGGGAATGACAGCAGGAGTGAAAGCCTGCACTGCTTTCCTAGAATTTTACTGGTTTGTGACTCCAACTCAGACAGACGCAATTGAAACATAAAAAAAGTCAAAGATGATATTCACTGCTGGCACCACACTTCATTCGGGCTTGAAAACAAACAAGTAAAGAAAGGAAGTAAGAAACATCTGGCTCTAATTAAGGCTTAAAAGAAATGGAGGAAAGCAGAAAAAACATATCTTGCCACTCAAGAATGGTTTGTCTCCCTGCAGCTGCATCACATATACAAATTTGCAAGTAATAAGGTTTTCTTTCCGTTTGATTATTCTATCAATAACATGGGTTATTATCAATAACATGGGTTAGTATTTTCCTAAATAAAAGTGTATTATGCCTTAGGATGTATTTATTGATTTGTTTTGGCTTTGCCATCTGGTTCCTATGCTGCTTTTTTTTTTTTTTTTCTCTTAAGATTTACACAAACTATTCATGTGAACTTAGAAGTTCCCAATCTTTTTATCTCACAATCTTACTTCCACTTCCCAGCTGACAAACTTGTCTTCCATTTGCAAATTTGGGCTTGCAACCCACGGTTTTGGACTCATGGTATTTTATATATCTAAACACAACATGCTTCTCAAAGACATCCATGATGATGTTAGCTATATAAAGGAATGAAAGCAGGGATGTTATTTCCATTTAATAGAATGGCCAATGTCAGCAACCACAAGAATTAATTTTTATTTCTTTCCTACTTTTTTAAATGCAAAATGATCTAGCAGTATTTCTACTAGCAAAGGACCCAGACCTGTTACTCAGAAGCTAGGTATGCCTTTAACATACTCTAAACCTCAGACTTGGTGCCATATTGGATGTAGCTTAACTTAATGTTGCAGAGCTATTCTGTGACCCAGTTTCCCCATCTGCAAGAGCTAGTCTGTCTATGCTCGGTTCTGCTTTGCTCTGTACAAGTCCTGCACAGGAACAGGCATCTTCTGTTTTTTGAACTCTTGGCCCTTCTAGCCTCAGAAAGGCAAACAGTTAACTGCTATGGCAAGAGGCTGTAAAGTAATTAACACGTGCAAGGGTACTACGCGTTCCTGGTGAGTAGGACAAGGAGAAGATTTTCCTCTCCAGCTGAGAATTGTGGTTGTTCACGGTTTAAGAGCAGCAACACAGTTAGGCCACACAGCTGTCAGGCTGCCAGGGCTTGCCTGGTTGACTCCCAGCCCATGGAATGGCCAGGCAGTGGGATGCATGCTGGGGCCATCCCTGGAGCTGTGCCACCCAGCCTCCACACATGGCTACTCTCACCAGGCAAAGGGGGCACCTCTGCTGCCCTGCCCCACAAAGTCCCATTTCTGCCCCTCTGATGAAGAAAGCTTTCCAGTGCTTGTGCAACCCCCTTGAGGAGGATCTGCAGTTTGGCGTTTTACTGAGTTAAAATGCCCAAATACCCCCTCTCAGCCAGGGAGATGTCTGTTTCCTTGCACCCTTGCACTCCCACCCACCCATCGGCTGCATGCCACAGCCCCTGTGCCCTCCTTGTGTCTCAGTGCTGATCGTAAAGGGGATGTTTCCCCTTCTCTGTTTTCCATACAAGTAATAACATGGAGAGAGGAAAGATCTAGGACAAGAGACAGACTCTTAACCCAATTGCTACTGCAGACAGGCAGGGAGATCCCCAGCTGGCCAGAGCTGTGCCCAGAGGGACAGCAAACAGCCATGTCCTCCCTGGAGCTCTGTCCCAGCACCAGTCACTGCTGTGGAGGTGCAGCCTGTTTTAACTAAAACCTCTGTGAGCAGACTGTTAAGATGTTAGGCTGTTTGAAGAAGCATATTAACAATTTTGGAGCTCTCATTTGTAAATCTAATTATTACAATTAAATCTAAATATTAAATCTAATATTAAATAATCTAATGGTAAAATATTAACTAATTATTAATTAATTAGGTATTTATATACATCTAATTAAATAACATAATATTAAATCTAAATCTAATAGTATTACTACTACTATTTAATTATTGTAAATCTAATCTAATTATTTCAGCATTTCCTCCAAATTTCCTATGTCCCGTGTGCTATCTTCCATACAGTGTGTCTTGATCACTAAAAATTAGGTGTTTGGTGTTTTCTGCATTGATTTTTTGAGTATGACCATTTTTGTGAATATTTTACAGATTGCCACCAAGGAGATTAAATACATACCTTATCTTAGTCATCTTTTTTCTTGATAAAAGTAAAAAATTCTTAGTAGTCTGTAAGGTGTTAAAGAAACAGTAGCATCTAGCAGTATCAGTACTATGTAGTGGCTAGACCACTGGGCTGCATCCCAAGAGACCTGAGCCATTTTTTGACTGGTTTTGGGTTTTGTTTTTTTTTTATATCCTTGGCATATTACATCAGTTTATTGAGTCCTGCTTCTAAAACTGAGATGAAAGTACTTCAGTAATTAAAAAAGCTAAACAAGCCTCCTTTCCTCACTAATGAAGAACATCATGTAAAAGCAAGATACTGTTTCTACTTACACACAAGGCATCCATCCACTGACCATTGTTTATAGAAGATACAGTGTTTAGTCCAATTAGATTTTTAAACAACTCTGTTTGCCTCTTCACTTTGACTGTGGTATTCATCTCTTACCTTTTAATTTGGCAGAGGGAGACATAACATGCAGAAGACGTTGATTTTGGCAGTTCTGGTGGTGTAACTTTTCTTTCCACTTCACATTTTACTTGTGCCTTTTATCCATTTTCTTTTCCTTCCCCACTTCTTTCTGTATGTCTTGGGAATCTGAAATCAGAGGTTTTATTCCTAGTTTTGCCAGTGCCTGCTGAGACACCATATTTAATAGTGGAGCTGCATAGAGGTCATGCAAGAAGGCTGTACACTGCCTGTCCAAATTATGTAGCATGGAAATGACATTTACTCTCTTGGTGCATGCTAAGTGCCTGATCTAGGCCAGTCCTAACACAGTCAGCATTCCCACCTCCTCTCAGCACAGGACAAATGCTGCTGCAGAAGAGAGACCTTATTCTTACCCTTGCACAAACTCCTCTCTGGGTCCAGCCTAGCCTCCTTGCTGCACAGCCTGGTTGTTATGGCTGTGCCAGCAAATAAAATGAGGCTACACAACAGGACTAATCCCTCAAGTGCTAGCACACTGCCTGGCATGGTTTTGGCCTGCACCATCCAGCACCTCATCAGACCATGCACAGGTCTGATTTGAGGATTAGAATCAGTTCCAGAAGGCTATATATATGTAATATATATGCTTTGCCAAGAAGGAAGAAACATTCTCTGACACGGCTCTGAGCCATGCTATGCATTCAAATATCAGGCTCCATCACTTACAAATATAAATGTAACTGCCTATCTGAGCTGGGACATTATAGCAAGTAGAAGACATTCAGTGCCTTGATAAGAGAAATGTTTTATTAGTTGGAAAAGGATAGAAGTAATGGTGTGTTACTTTTTTTTTTTGCAAAGTGGAACAGAAAGGGTTAATGTTTTAGTGGTAGACAAGTAATTAATAGTTTATCCATCACAAGGTTATGAATGTATATTACCATTTTATAGCAGAGCAGACAGACTGCACCGCAACATCTTCACTCCACTTGGACAGACTATTGGTTGGAATTGCCTGCTGTGTAGTGACTGCAACCCTTTGTGCACTGTGTATTTGGCTGCTTGTCGTCAGGTTTAAAACCTGTAAGAAATAGAATTCTAATCCATTTAAGCTCTCTTTGAGCTCTTTGGGCTCTTTTCCCTTTTCTTAAGTATTTAAACACGACTGCTGATATACATTATTACCTCTGTGCTGTACGCTTTGTAGGTGGAATCATTTTTCTTCTTAAACTGACGTTTAAGGAAGCATCCCAAACACTGCATTCTGCTTTAAAATAGAACAGGATAGCAAACACTCTCTAGAGTATTTTACTTGTAATATGTTTACACTGTACATCAGTCTTCTGATAGAGCTTTGAGAAATGTCTTGATATTTTCTCACTTTTTCAGTAGAAGTCTCATTTATTTTTCAAAAGACAAAAATAAACCTCTAGCTAATCTAGTAAATTATGTTTTAAAGAGGGAATATTTAGCTTTACATAAGTTTATGTTTTCATGCATATAAGCAAAACATGCTAAATAGCACCTGTTCATGTTTTCATTACAACCTGCACTATGTGCCTGGTGGGTGAGCCAGTGCTGTCGAGCAATGGGGTAACAGATTCCCAACCAGGCACTCATCTCCCCAGATACAGCCATTATCCACAGCTGCTTAGCTTGGGCTTCCCAGGTTTCAATTGCTGGAGGAGTTTTCCTTTCCTTTCTGTAAAATTTCCAACAAAGAGACAATGTGTTTTGAAAAGCTGTTTGTTAGCACAGATGTCACCTAGCAACACATAGATGCTATTCCATTATCATCATGGACATCTGGCTGCGATGTAGCTGAGACAGCCTGAAACAACATGAGCAAAAGCTGAGTGATATGTGCCAAGAACAGAATTACCCCTGCCACGTGGCATATCCCCTGTAGTTTGCAATAATCTTCCAGTTTATGAATCTCGTTAGACAGTAAGAAGCTAGGCAATTTTTCTAGCTCAGTGAGAATATTAGAAATATACAATAGCACATGTGCTCCTGGCAGCAGGTTTTTACTTTTGAATTTTCTGGTTTTACTGTATTTATCAGCATTTCAAACACAGGCACTAAAATGTCAGACCAAATGGCAGTCCTCAGCTCCACTTTTCTGCAGTATTTCGAGGCACAGGTGCACATTTTCCACCATGACACTTATGGGAAGGGATTCCAACTCCATCCTGCACTTTGGGACTGTGCGAGGCTGACTGTGACGTGGGGCATGGGGTTTTATCAGCTTTATTCAGTAATGTCTGTCTTAAATCAGAGTATCTTTGTCTGATTCTTGGATGTGTGACTATCCATGTTCTTCTTACTGTTCTGGGTCCCCCAGCACTGAGGTTCTGTGGTCCTATTTTGCCTTCTTGCTCCTGTGAAACCCCACAGAAGTAATTTTGGCTTTTCATGGATTCAACAGCTTGTGCTTTGGCAGCCTGGAAGCCCACACCATCACTCCTGCTTGTCCAGCAGCTGCACAAAACTGTTTCCACTTACACTGTTGTGGGAACACAGGCTCAGGTTTGAAAGCTTTGACCCCACATTCACGCCACTGGTTTTAGGGTCAGGGAGGGATCAGTGACTGAGTACCTGGGGGAGACTGTGAGTCACATATATTCTTAGTTGAAGTTTCAAATTCATCATGTTTGCTTCTTTCCTTCAGCAAATTATATAGACAGGTGTTTTCACATCACTATTCATTAATATATCTTGATTATTTACTTACACAGACTCCACAGAATCTGTGGTACCTCCGTGCTTCTGCCTCAGTGGTGGCATTTGTCAGGACAGAGCCTGCATGTGCCTAGAGGAGCAGGTGGGATCTCTGTGAGATAGGTCAGTACAAGCCAGGCAGCATAAGCAGCTGGTGTCATTTTTGGGAATCCCTCTGCTTTGGGAAGCCTCTGATCTTCCCCTGAGACCTGCTCAGCATGGTGGATCTGCAAGCAGTGATATGGCTCTTCTTGCTAGGTGAGGCCGTATCCTTCACTCACTTCTGTCACTCTTTCAAACAAGTAATGTATTTGGGGAAGACATTGCAGGTTTCAACTGTCTGTGGTCTGCTCCTAGCCAATTTGGTCTTTGAATTCCTCTTTTTGAAATTCACAGTGAGTTGAAAATCTGATTCAGACCTCAGCAGCCAGTATTGACATCTCTGGATCTACCAGTGTTTAAAGGGACACCATCCAGCTCAGCACTCTGCAGGACAATGACCATCCTCAGTGCCTGTTACCAATGGCACTGCTTTTGGATGAGTCACATTTCCTATGCCTGGCACAGCACTGGGCTGGTTGACTCTCATTTCAGTCCTTTGTGCCATGGCATGGCACTGTTGTAACTGGAGCAGGTGCTCCCAGCAGATTCTGTGAGGGCACTGGCTCACCGAGCTGCAGCATCTTCAGTGCTGGTAACATCCACAGCTCACACTTTCCAAGACAACAACCTACACTGTGGCCAGTGTGACACACGGATACACTGCACCTTTGTAAAATGGAATCACACATTTGGTCAGAAGGATGTCAAATATCGGCAAGAAAATATTCCTGGTGAAGACTGCTAGGTAGATGGAAACTTCAGGTATCCCATGTAATTTCCTTAACACAGGATGGGTAGCTCATCAAACAGACAACGACAGATTGGATGGGTTCATGATGGATTGGAACTTTGGGGTAAAATGTTTGGAGAAATTGGCTTAAACAAAATAATTATTGCTGGAATTTCTGCACTGGAAACAAACTATTATGATGTCTCTGTAATTCCCTATGTTCACTCCTCTGGTATTCTATATTTGATTTGCTGCAAATTGCTTTAAAGAATAGATTTTAGTAACCGTAGTTTTTAAAATATATGAGGTAAGAGTGTTTGGACTGGCATAATTAACTTGAAATAACCACAAGCATTATTGCATTTAGCAAATCTGAATTTTATTCTGTTTTCCTGAGGAACGTTTATACTGCCCATCTGTTTGTTGTTCCACCTTCTTGGCAACTCTTTACTTGTTGAACATTTTCAACTAAATTCACTAGACTAAATTCACAAGTCTTAAAGATTTTGAGATCTTACAAGTTTTGCACATATCACTAGTTGGGTGCAGAAGACCAACCCTATAAATACCTAACTGAGAAAAAGGCAAGGAGACTTAAGTTGGCAGTGTGGCGGTGGGGACTGTGTGGCCAGTCAATCCAGGCTAGCCACTAAGATGTACAGCTCTAAACTACCCATGACATTTGTCTCCTCTCCACAATCTAACAAAATAAAGATCTGTATTTTATGTATTGGGAATCAAAAGATGGATGTGAGAGACAGAAGTGAGGGAGGGGCTAAGACATGGTGGGGCATAAAGAATGTGGGAACATAGTGCTAAAGGTGTTGGGGAAGCTGGAAGGAAGTCCAGTTGCACGCTGGGGGTATAAGAGAGGAGGTGATCTGGTTTATTGCCAGCAGGAGAGAGCATGACATAAAAGGTAGTCAAATTTTCATAGAGGGTAGTCAAATTTTGTAAACCAATTACTTTTTTTCAGTGGTGATGTAAAATTTCCACTTAGCTCATATTTCATTGCTTTTGAACATTATGTCATGGTTGCTTTCCTTTAAATATCATGACATAAAGGCCTGCTTTTCTTCATACTTGTGGTTTGTTTGGCTTTTTAAAAAGATCTGGAGCAATTCTGCTGAAGTCAGAGTATTTGCAGTAATTTGAGATTTGTGTCAGTGGGCAAAAAACATCAGTTTCATTTCAGATAAACTTTGTAAGTTTATTTGTAAGTCTAAACCTGAGAAGCATAGATATGTATACAAATCAACCCAAAACACTTTCAGATCATGGCCTGAATAACTAGAAAGATGAAAAATAAAGCTTGAATAGGTACTTGTGTATGAATGCATATGTATCAACTTATTGCTGGCTTTCATCTCTCAGATGGAAGGCAGGATCACCACAAAAGTATTCAAATCCATGGGCCTGGCCAGTATTCAATCAAAGCTGCTGAAAGACCTTGCTGATGTCACAGTGGGGCTGCTATCTGACACCTATGGTGATCAAGCGATGACACAAAGAATTGAAAAGAAGCCAACATTATGCCTACATTTAAGAACAGCAAGGAGTACTGTGGAAACCATGAGCCAGTCAGGTTTACCTCAGTTCTAAGAGTATTACAGAGTATGTCTTCTTGGGCATGTCCCCCGTAGTCTATTTCCATGCATGTATAAAACAAGAAGATAATCGGGAACATCACAGATTTACAAAGGGAAAACCATATCTGACCAACTTGTCTGCCTTCTGTCTTCTTCAACAGAAGAGCAACAGATGTAGCATACCTTGATTTTAGATATGCTTTTGACACCATTTCCTTCAGCATTTTTGTTTGGTAGATGAATGCATATGGGTTTGGTGAATGACCTAGATTCACTAGCTGGATTGAAAATTAACTCAACAGCCAAGCTTAAAGGGTAGTAATCAGTGACTTGATTGGCATATAATAAAAGTAACCTGCTGGTTAGTACTAGGGCCAATATCATTTAATGTCTTCATCACAGACCTGAAGGATGACGTAGCATGCCTCCTTAGCAAGTCTGTAGACAATACTAAACTTGAGGCAGGGCAGAGGTATTGTTGATACAGTTAATAGCATGGTTTCAATGCAGAACCATGAAAAACCCGAGGATAACGCCAACAGAAATCTCACAGTGTCCAGGAAGGACAAGTGCTGATCTCCATGCCAGGGACATTGGCACAGGCCAGAAACTTGCTGGCTGAGGAGCAGCCCTGCTGGAAATCACCTGGGAGAGATGGTGAATACTAGGTTCAGTGTGGGCCAACAATGCATGCTCATCACAAACAAAGCAGAGCTGCTGTGCTTTGTGGAGAGAGACAGGTTGACAGACACTATTACCCCCACCTTCCTGGCACTGATGAGACACCACCAGGAAATATGGGCCTGCACCCCAAGCTAAAAAGACATGGAGAAGCTGGAGAGGGTCCAGCAGCATGCCCTACTAATCACCTCCTGGCAAGCAAAGTTCAAGTACGGTGCTATAAGGCAGACCTAATCTTTGCATTCATGCGCACTTATTTGTTCATAATCATTTCTACAGAAGAAAAGTATCGTTGTGTCATGGGAAACTGAGATACTATAGAAAATACAACCCACAGAAAGTTATGTGACTTGGCAAGGAAGCCTGTGCCAGCACATGGAAAACACTCCAGGCCTCCTGAGCCCCCCTCAGGACCTCAACCATAGGTATGCTTCTCTGACTCAGTCCTGCTAATGGAACACAGTCAGCTGAAATGTGGTCCCAATTAACAAAAGTTAGCAAAAACAGGATGTTGTAAGTTGTAAGACCAAGCAAAACATTTCTGCCTGTGTGCTACAGCATTCTTTTCAAGTGTTTGCCGCAATGCAAGCTAAATTTGTGTTGCGTTATAGTGGTATGATATGACATGAGTATGCAACAACCTGCTGTACTGTGTTAGGTCCACTGAGCTCATCCTCCTGCCTTTAAAAGTAGAGAGTACCAGGTGCTTAGACAAGGTGTGGGGCTTGGGGTGGCCACCCTGTACCATTGTGGCAGGCAGTCAGGCAGTGACTTCCTCCACCAGAAGCTGCATTGAACCCATCATGGTTCAGAGTCACCAAAGGACTGTCCCCCATTAACTGTCCAAACCCCATGTGGAACAATCTTGTGGTTCTGCCTCCTGCTATGCTGTGGTATTAGGTTACTAAATCTGATTTCTGCTTGGGTAACAAGACCCTGGAAGAGAAGCTCTATAATCTTTTACAGAGTTTGTAGGACCAAGGCAGTGAAAATAGGAGAGGTGGAAAAAAATATGAGCGTTAGGGTTTCAGTGACTTCATAAGTATCACTTGTAGCAGCTCAGTAGCTTGTGTTTAGATGAGTTTTACTCAACTGCTTTTATTTCCCTTAGGGCAAAAGATTCAGTGAGCTTCTATTTCAATACTATTTAACTTTTAAAAATTTGGTCCTTGTACTAAAAATATTTGATTTGCATATGTTTTCTTTTCCTTCCGTGCAGTTAATTTCTGTGAAGCCAGTACTTACACAGTGCACATTTCTGAAAGCATTACCAAAAACCTTACTTTTGACGGATTATAGTAAATATGGCAACTCAGAAGAAAAATGCAAACCTGACGCTGTGAATAGTATGTGCTTCTTTCCTTTAACTTCTACTTCCCGCAAGAAAATATAAGGTTTGTGAAAGATGTTGAATTATTAGACCAGATGAGAGGTTGATGTTTGAAGCCAGAACAGCATAGCTCATGCAACAGGAGCACAAACCTTTCCAGACAGCTTTCTATTCCAAATGCAGAGAGTTTAAGGCACACACCCTGAGTTGTATCCATATCTGTCTGGGACTGGGCTGTCAGTCAGTTAGTATCTGCTCCTGAACATCCTTTTGATAGAAAAATAATCTATTCATTTCCTATTATTTAGCACTAGGATTCAGGATACTTTCCATCAGCTGCGGCTCCATGAACTGTCTCAGCTTCCAGAAACCTTGCAGGAGTAAGTTTTGCACAACTGCTCCACACACTCTTTGCATTTCTTTCAAGATATATGAAATATGTTTCTCAGGACATGATTAAAAGTCTTTCTGATAGTTCAGGGCTGATGCCTCTGCCTCTCATTTAAGAGGTGTGTTTCTGCAGTTCTAGTGTAACTAAACCTAGCTAAATTTGGCATGAATAATATCAGCCACTTTGACAAGGTTGTGTATATGAGTATAAAACACATGTTCTAAAAAGAATAAGAACTAATTAAATAGTTCATGATCACTTTTAACTCTGAAAGACAAATATTTTACATGCAAACAGAAAACAGCACTGGATAGGGTCTCACAGCCACAATACAGTTTTAATTCCTAATGAGGTCATGTGCATGTGAGTGCTTCTCTAGTAAATACGTATCTTTCTGCTTTTACAATATTACAGGTAAAACTTCAATAGCAATCTAGATGTGCTCCAGACAAGGGAAAGCTCCTACTTCAGAGACCCCCAAAATTCTGAATTGTGATGAAAATCTGGACTCCCTAGCATCACAGGTAATCTTAAATTACTATTTAAACTGTGTCTGAGAGATTCTGCATCATTCCAAGGGGAGAAAGAAGAAATTATAGGAAATTGAGGCAGGAAATATATATGTGTTACATTTCTTAAAACTTTGCAGAAAGCAAAATGAAGGACCAAAGCCTTTTTCAGTGCCATTCTCTCCATGTGCCTGCTTTGCAAATGGCCTGAATTTCCGGTGGTGGTGATTTTATTCTGATTTTGTCTGAAGGTAGCATCCCATTTTGTATTCCTCAACTGGCCTGTGATTTCCTCACTCCGGTCCTCAGCTCACAGCGAACACCTCTGAATGGAGGAAGAAATGGGCTACATTTGCTTTAAATAAGAAAAGTCCTTTTAATAATGTATTTTTGCTTGACTATTGTATCCAGTGCTTCACCTGCCTGGATCCTTTGAGCTCAATACTGTATTTTCTCGATACACAGCCCTCACTAAATGCTTCAAATGCTAAATCTTCTCTAGATTAATATATACTACTATTAGTACCTATTTATAATGCTAACAAGATGCAACATCAGGATGTAACATAGGGTTATTCTGCTGCTATTAGCGTTTTGGGGTTTTGCTGTTGGAGTTGTGATATGGCACTGCCACCTAGTGAGCCCAGGGATGCTAGGAAATGGGAGGAGAAGGAGGTGTTAGTGAACCAGGGCCCAGGTTTAAAAGGATTTTATGCCTTTTAAATCTCAATATCTGCTTTGAATCCAAGGTCATGCTAAAAGTCAGAAATAAGAATAGTGAAAATAGGTGTTCATGATGTACTGTTTGTTCATGGTCTATATGCACGTTTTCAAATCAAATAATATAATCTCCAGGGATAAGAGATGTAAATTTCCTTCCTCCCTATGCAATGCAGTCACCTTTTTTTTCCTAACATTCCAAGCTTTATGAACACTTCAAAGCTGTATAATTGAATTAATCTTGATTTTGATAGCTTCTCAGCATAAAAACTTGAGAACAATTCAGTTATTGAAGCTATTCATTTAAGATATTCATTGACTGGATTAGAAAAGGGATGACTTGATACACTTCAGTTGGTCTTCACAGACTACAGAGAAAATTCTCCTGATGATAAGCAAGTTTTCCATCTCCTTAAGTCTTACTGTTACCTAGCTATACCTTCATATAATATACAGCTAAAGCCTCATCTTTTTTTTTTGTTTAGAGTTTTAAGATACTGTAGACATTAACACTCTACAGTGCTAACTGACTCAAACTGGACCTAGCCAATGCTTCTAGCAATTCTTATTAGTATCTCCAGCATCAGTTTGGGGTTTTTTTTCTACATTTATTCCAAGCTGACAATATATACAATATACTGAAGTGAGGATAAGGCTCTCAGTGCAGGTTATGAGCATTGTTGAGAAGCACAACTGTTTCAGATGAGATTTCTCAAGTTCCTCTGGTGGCTTTTAAAAAAATCCCATTCTGGTTATTTAAGGAATAGTGAAAGGTGCACAGAAATTTATAGATGCAGATGCTCAATGAACTCAAGACAAAAGGGAGATCCTGCTGATATGCACAGTAATTTCACAGCAAGGTGGGGAGAACAATGAGGTCAGGCTCTTCTTCAAGGTGGGTGGTTTTAGGATGAGCAGTGGCAACATGGGAAATTCCAATTAGATAAGAGAAAATTCTTTCCCTCAATGCTGGTCGAATACAAGCAGGCTTCTGAAGGAGGTTGTGAATATTCAAAATGAGCCTCTGAGCAGCCTGGTCTCAGTTGGCCTTGCTGGGTTAGGGGACTTCCAAAGTACCCTTCCAACCCAAGCTACTCTGGAAGTTTATGAAATCATTCCCTAGGGAGAAATTGCAAATATTGCATACTTGACACAAACAGAAACAATTTAGATCACCAATTTCTTGCATATTTTGATCTTATGTAAAAATGTTATAAAAGCGGTGACTCTTTTTCCTTTCCTCATTTTCTTTCTGTTTTCCTGACAGGTTGAAACTGTGAACTCCAGGAAAATTGCAGCTATTGCAAGTAACACTGAAATCCTCACCTCCATGCCAGACCAACTGACCACAGAACATCTATGCTGCTGGAAGCATCACAGTGCAGATTCTGAAAACACCCAATGTGTCGGAGGATTCTCAAGTGAGACTAAGACTAAAATAAGACTTTTGCGGGTTCGTATCTGGGATATCAATTCTGTTCCCTCTCTACCAGCAGAAGGAACAGTTCTCAGAGCTGAGTGCAAATTTGTTTCTTTCCATCTGTTTAGACTGTTAGATATATGTTAGACTTGCATATACCTGAAATGTTAATATTAACATTGTTGGATGTTTATCAGGTAATCCTTACTGTTTAAATTAATACAAGTGTGGTATTTATGAACTCATTGGTGCAAAATCTGTGTTCTCTCAAATGGCATCCTGCGCTTGGTGTACTTTGTAGTGCGTACTTTCAATCAATGCTTATGAAGTGTTCTTTGTCCATCCACTGTGTAGCACATGGGGTGATTTATTTTAATTGCATTTGAATACTGCCTTTTTTTCCTTCGTGTCCCAGGTATCTGTGGCACAAGTGGCTATAGTAAGTCAGCTCTTGGATGCCAATGAAACAGAATTCAACCAAAATAATCTTGTTAATGTTACAACAAGGTCAATTTAGCTTTTGCCATTTTTTTAGAGTTGGTAAACTGCATTTTCCCTTCTGTTTCAGGATAAAAGCAGTTCATGGACAAGTCATAGAATCATAGAATCGTTAGGGTTGGAAAGGACCTTAAGATCATCAAGTTCCAACCCCCCTGCCATAAGCAGGG
>JBCJKH010080170.1:0-10865 GCA_039877255.1 Loriculus beryllinus
GAGCTCTCTTTATCTTCAAAGGGCTTTGCAAATAGTAATTAATCCTCTCAGCCCCCTGCTGCTGTAGGTGAGGGGGAGCTGTTTGCCATCACCTTGTCATGCTGGTCCTTTCCCGTGCCCATGGCATGGCTTTATCCCTCTGTGACATCCCTTGGAGGAGCAGGATGTGCTCCCCCAGGCAGGGCTAAGCAGGATGCTTGGGGTCTGTGTTACAACGGTGGCTGAGCACCTCAGTGAAAAAAGGGTGTCTGCAGGTTAAAACACACCTCCAAATGCAGGAGAGGAGCCTGCATCTCCTCTGGAGCTCCATCCTGCTTCTCCCATTGCTTTTCCTGCTCGTTCAGTCGCCTTGCCCAGTTTGCCTTCATCATGGAGCTGACCGCGTGATGCTTACCCAGCCTGGGGTAAATCACCCTCTTTGCCCCTGGTGAGGGATGGAGAAGCACTTGGAGGGGGGATACTTGGATACATATATCAAGGTGGGGGGAGATGTAGCTCATACAGTCTCCAAGCTGATCTTTGTGCTGTGCAGGGAGCTGGGGGTGGCTAAAAGTGATGGGTAAAGCTGGGGCACGGTGGGGAGGCAGCTCAGGCTGCTCTCCCCTGCATCTTCTGTGTATCCCTGTAGTAGCTCTGTGTTCGGGGGGTGGGGGGGTGGGTGGGAATAAAGAAAAGAGTTCCCCCCCCCCTTCTCCTTGCACGAAATGCAAATCAATAGATGTTGTATTCACATTCTAACAAGATGTCAAGGAGAAAAGGGTAGCCTTTCATTCAAGCAGGCGCACACACACGCACAGAGAGGAAGGGGGGCCGGAGGGGACAGGAAGGAGGCAGGCAGGAGAGGGGAAAGCCCATAAGGATGCTGGTTTTGGGGTACTTCTCCCTCGTGTGCATCCTTTCCTCCCTGCCCCAGCAGCTCAGCACAGCAGGAGGAGAGCAGAGACCCGGTAACAGGAGCACTTGGCAAAGCAGCAGCCCATTGGAGAGGTGCAGGGGACTTGGGAATCGTTTGGAGTTGGATGGGAAGGGGGATCCCTGTGTGGATGGGGTTGGGGTGGAGAGGGCAGTGCAAACGTGGTGCATCCTGCGTTTGGGATGCGCTGCACCCCTCTTTTCCTTAAGGGAAGAATAAGGGAATATCGTTATGGAAAACTGAGGCTTTTTACCCTGGAGGTTGGTCCCAGATGTGAACATGCATTGAGACAGCTTGGGTGAAAAAAAAGCCTCTCTGAAAACACACATAAAAATCATGTTGAAATGTGCCCAGGGACCATAATGTCACCTCCCAGACCGGCTGCTGCCTGTCAAGGTTGCATCTGCATTTTAGATTCTCTGCTTGACAGCAAAAATGCCCCCAACAACCCTAAATATCCCAGGAAAGCTCCACCAGGCCAATACATATTTATAGAGCTGGGGTTTTGGCAACCTGGGGGCCAGAATGTGTGTTGGATTTGGGTCATGGCCATTGCCAGGTGGGAACTGAAAGGGACATGGGAGAATTAAGGAATTAATGTTTTGGGTTGAAATTTGCCCAAATAGAGCTTTCCTAACCTCTTTCCTCTGAGCCCATTGAACACCTCAGTTAATGAGAAATTATTCCTTAAGGATAACAATATTCCTTTTTGCCTTGGGTGGATTCAGAGCTTCCTGGGGTGGGTTTTGGAGCACAAGCTGTAGTGGATGGTTCAGCTGAGTCCCCTCCAGGGACAGATACCCCTGTCTTGGGCTGCCCATACAGGATACAGCCCAAGGATATCCCAAATGCCTCCTTGCAGCAAGGTTTCCCAAAGCGCTTGTGAAGCAAAGGGAGAATTTGTTTCTTGTTGGCTGTTTGGGTATCAATTACAAGGGAATTCAGGCCAGGAATCAAGCCTTCCTCATAGAATCAACCAGGTTGGAAAAGACCTTGGAGATCAAGGCGAACCTTTATCCCAAGTCCAACCATGTCCTCATCTGGAGCAAAGTGATGCTTTGGCTCTTTCAGAGGTTGAAGTTATTGTGAACAGTTTTAATTTACTCCTATTAAAAGAAAAACCCTCCCTGGGCATGTTTCCTTCCTAAAGCTGCAGGAGGTGGGATGCTTTCAGCAGGATAATGTGGGAATATGGCTGAGTTAAAAGCTTTCTAAAACTTGTGGCTTATCCATGCAGGGGAGCAAATGAACAAAAATTAAGGGCTAAAAGCCAGGGAAAGTTTGTCCCTGTGGCTCCCATCCCTCTCCTGGTAAAAGAACCCACTTGAGAGCATGAGGAATACAGCTTTGTGCATGGAAAATGTCATTCCAGCTCCTTGGTGCTGCTTTTTATGGTGTTCATGTGTGGAAAGGGATGTTCTTGCCATCTTTGAGTAGTGTGTACCCAGCTGCAACAAGTGGTGGGAGAAACCTGGTGAAGAAGAACAACAGGGGAGGAGATGCTGGGGTTTTGGGGCTGGGTTTGGATGTGAGGAGTTTGAGGAGGCTGAATCCTGTGTTCAGCTCTGAGACCCTCACTACAAGAGAGACATTGAGGTGATGGCTGATGCCATGATTCCACGTTTGCAGGTGGGTGTTTGTGGCTGCATCCTCCATCCAGGAATCGTGCCTGGATGTGAAGTGTCTCTTTTCCAACCACCCCCTGAGATGATGACTTTAATGCAAAAAGGAATCCTAAGGGAGGGGATGTTCCAGGGAATTCATGTGTCCTGAGGGACTGGGGATAGGCTCATGAGTGCTAAGACGAGGAGCAGGATGAAGCTCTGGGATGGGAGATGAGGGATGAAGGAGTTTGTGACCGCAGGAACCTAAAAGCTTTGGTGGATTAATAGCTGGGAGTCCAAAGTATTGGCCTTAAAGTATTCTTGGAACACAAAAGAAAGGACTTTTATCCCTGATTTAGTGGGAAAAGAGAGAGTTGGGAGCAAAATGAAGCGTTTGAGTTTGTCTTGAAGCATTAAAAAAACGCTTCTGATTTATTTTTAACAAAGCTGCAGTGAATGCAAAATAAGAAATGTCTTCTTTTATTTAGAAAACATCAAAAATAAGTGCTGTTTCTTTTGGAAACTTCTTCTTTGCAACCCTGTTCTTTTGGCACTGCAGCAAACTGAAGCCCTTGCTGGCAAATGCTGTGATTTTGGGGGTGGCTGTGGGAAGGGGAGATGTGGCAGAGAGGTGGGAAGCAGCGTCTGATGCTCTGTGTGGGGATGCTTGGGGCTTGGGAACGTGACAAAGGGGGAAAGCAGGGATTGGAAGGGAACTGTAACAGCCTGGAAGGGGAGAGTTGTGCTACAGAGCCTGAGGAAGAACTTCTTGGCCTTGGGAATGGGATGGTATCAAGCAGGGGGTCTGCAGGAGCAGTGCTCAGCATCCTTTTGGGCTCGGTGAACCTTCTGAAGGGAATCAAATCCAGCTCTGGTTGGGATGCACAGAGAAGATGCTGCTTGGTTTCAGAGATTTGGTGTGAAAACCACCCACTCTTGCTAAAACCCTTCCATCGCTCCCTGCTTTGCCTCTCTTGGCAGTAGGCAAAGCTGCTGGTTGCTACTGGGAAGGGAGCAGAACCCAGAGAGGGGCAGGGGTGAGCCAAGGAGCTGAGCTGCCCCATCAGCCAGCTTCAGCCTGGGGACAAAAGATTTCCAAGTCCTTCCATCCCTTGTACCTGCTGCTTCCATCCCTAGGTACCTCCTCCCTCCATCCCTGGTACCTACTGCATTCAACCCTGGCACCTGCTCCCTCCATCCCTGGGTACCTGCTGCATCCATCCCTGGGTACCTTCTGCCTCCATCCCTGGTACCTGCTGCTTCCATCCCTGATACCCACTGCCTCCATCCCTGGTACCCACTGCCTTCAACCCTGGCACCTGTTCCCTCCATCCCTGGGTACTTCCTCCCTCCTCCATCCCCGGATGCCTCCTCCCTCCATCCCCAGGTACCTGTTTCCTCCATCCTGGATACGTGCTCCCTCTATCCCCAGTTACCTGCTCCCTCCATCTCTGGGTACCTGCTCCCTCCATCTCTGGGTACCTGCTCCCTCCATCCCTGGGTACCTGCTCCCTCCATCCCAGGTACCACTGGGAGGGATGCTCAGGGGGCCAATGCCTACATTTAACTCCCTGGTTGCAGAGTGAGCCCTGCAGAAGAGCAAGTGAGCGTGTGTCACTCAGCATCTTGAACCAATGGGTGCCTGGTAGGAGGTCTGCTTCCCCCAGTGCACGCACGGAGCCTGGTGCTCCTTCTGCTAGTTGTGTGCCTGTGTGTGCGTGTGTGTGTGTGTGTGTGTGCAAGGAAAAACCCAAGCCACTGACTGCCTGCTCCCGTCTGTCTCTCTCCAGCTCACTAACTCAGTCTCCCTCCCTCTGCAAACATTGGATTTAAACCTGCTCAGAATTCAGCGCAGACGAAAGCAGCAGCGGCAGCCGCAAGCAGCAAGCAAATCATCCTCTAAGCCTAACCGCAGCTCCAAGATGTACCATCCTGCCTGCTGGATCGTCTTCACGGCCACAACTGCCCTCCTCTTCATCCCAGGTAGTGCATAAAGCTTTGTCTCCAGGGGATGGGAAGGTTTTGGCTCGCAGGGTGGGAATACAGAGCGCGTGGGGGACCCGGACTTCATGCCCATTGCGCACGAACGCACACATGCAGGCAGGCAGCAAGTTGCTCTGCAGCAGGGGAATTGCCAAGTGCTTTCAGGGAGTGGGGCTTACGCCTGTGCCCCATGGCAGGGCTGTCCCCATAGGCAGGAACCTGAGTAGTGCTGGCATCTGCAGTGGGGGCTGGCTGGGATCTGACAGCCCCCAGGATGAGCATCATCCATCCATGCCTTCGGGCAACCTCCTGCTGTAAATGACGGGCTCAGGGAGCTTTTCCCCCTTCAAAGTTGTGCCCCTCCTGTGCCTTTCCTCTTGCTGTGCTATTCCCTGCACTCCCCCTCATCCCTGCTTCCAAACTCGAGTGCCTGCCCCTCTCTCCCTTTGCCAAGTGAAAATGAAGCCCCCAATCTGGTACCCGAGGGAGGACCACGTTGGGCTGCGGCGAAGGTGCCGCAACCCCTGTGAGCTGCAGGTTGCTCCCGAAATGGGCTTCAGCCTCATCCCCATGGCATGAGGGGGGGATGCTGAGGTTGGTGGGGCAGCAAGCACAGCCCTGTGCTGCATCCATGGGGAAGGAACAAGTGATGGGGGTGGACCACGGAGCTGAAAAGTCCCTGGCATTTTTTGGCTGCTGATGATGATGTGTGCACTTTTAGCAGCTGAAAAGATTCCGGAGCGAGCAGATGGAGTCTGGGTGTTGAAGCTCAGAGCAGATTTTAACCCAATGCAGGGGATTTTTGTGACTGTCAGCGGGAATTGTGTTGGGCTCGGGAGGACACGGCTGTAATTCCAGCAGCTTTCCATGGTCTGGTTACAGCGCTCTGCTGGGAAGGGCTGGTGTGTGTGGGAAGAGGATGAGGTTGGTGCAGGAGAGGTTAGCTGTGTTAGCTGGCTCTTTCCACAGATGTGATGAGCATGAGGGGACTCGGGCTAAATCTTGCTTGTGGAGCCTCGTGCCATGGGATCACCCACATCCCATGGTAGCAAAGAGCCCTAGAATGGGGCTGGGTACCACTGATGCTCTGTGAGGTATGACGTGAGTTATCCCGTGGTGCATTGGCTGGTTAAGGACCTCCAACAACAGTGCCTCCAGCTCTTCAGCAGTGCCTTCAACCAAAATGGTGCATGTCTGGTTGAGCACGTGAGTACCATAAGGATGATGGAGCTGTGTGAGCACCCTGACGTTACCAAATGCAAGGGGGTTTATTGGGAATGTTATCCTGAGCTTCACCAAATCTGTGCTGAGCAGTTTTGGCTCCTTCACCCTCTCGCTAGATGACTTTTCTCTGGGTTGAGATTGCAAAGAACTGGATGCAAGGGCGAATGAGAGGATGTGTGACACTTGATGGGTTGTCATCAGGATGTCCTTATGTTGCAGGAGCTGGCAGTGACGTGGCATGGAGCGTTTGTGGGTTGCTGGTGCCTAGCTGCAGCTCCCTTGGGATGTGGCTGGGCTAGCTCTGACATCCGTGTGTGCCAGAGACGGAAAAGGTCCATGTGTTTAAACCCCTAGTAACTTGGGAGAGGTTTCTTGATCCACACTTAAGCAGTTGTAGCTTTCCCCTCTTATTTCTATTAAGCAGCAATATCTGCTTTGGCTTTTGAATGTCCCCTGAGCCAAACCAGCCCAGGACTTTGCCCAGCTGGGCTCAGCCTTTAATCCACCAAGCTGAAAGCTGCTGCCTGCATTAGAGATATTCCAGCGTGCTGAAGGCTGCTTGGTGCTTTGCCTTCCTGCTCCCACACCAACCCTTTCCTGCCTTAAAGGATGGGATTTGAGCATCTCCTGTGCTGTTATTTTGCCTTGCAGAGGCGGGATGTTTTCCCTCCCTGTCGCATCCGGCCACAGCACTGATTTTGGTCAGGGTTTCACTCTTGAGTCACGTTGGCAAAGTCTCCCTGGCTGCGAGCTGGTGCAGAGGGAATTTGAATGGTCCCTGCCAACCCCCTGATCCTTCACCTTCCCAGAAAGGTGGGGTTTTAGGAGAGCTGTTTATTAGTTGCAAGCATATTCCCACGTGTTTGATGCAGGTGACGCTCCCCTGGGATGCACAGAGGCTGTTTGTGAAGCCTGAACTCTTCCCCTCTCCGTTTTCATCCGAATCCTGCGGGATTTTCACAGGGGGTTAGAGTGAGAAGGGAACCTGCTTTTAAAAGGTGTAATTAGAGTGAAGGGAAACATCACAACTTGAAGGCTCCTGCAGAAAATAGCATCGCAAAGTTATTATTAGCTGTAATAGCTTATTTGCCAGTTTTTTTCCCTCTTTCTCTTGCTCCCACCTCTGTTCTTTCCCCCTCCCTTTTACTTTTGTTAGGGAAGATGCGTTTTTCCCATTGGGGCTCGTGTCATCTCATTACCAAATTACTCCTGTGGAATCTAAAGACACGAAAGGTTAATGCAATAATGAAACCCTGACCCTTCTGGTCAGAGGCAGTGTCTTACTCTGCAGCTTTTTCTTCCTTTGCAAGACAAGTTTGCATGGAAAAGGATTTTGAAGGCTTTTAAAGCTGTTGTCATCTGGTGCCTTGGGGGAGGCGGGTTCCTGGACATCACTTGCTCTCTGAGGTGAGTTTTTCCTGATGGGAAGGATGATGAGGGGTTTTAATGAGCTCAGCACTGCAGGATGGGGATGTGGGATGGGGAATTGAATTGTCAAGCTGTTGGGAAATGCTTTGAGCTGCTGGGCATTTTGGGTGCTGCTGCTTTGGGATGTACCGGGGTGGGCTGTGATGCACTTGGAGAATGAATTTTGGGGTGGGAGGGAGTCTCTTAGGCTAATGTGCAGTTGTGGTGTGACATGACGGCTCTACAGGTGGCGAAAATCAATGCCCATCAGCTTCCTCAGACATTTAGATTGCTGCCTTTGGGAAATGACTTGTCATGGCAGAAGCTTCTTTCTCTCAGGCTGAGATAGATGGTCCCAGTTTTCACTGCTCCTGGGCATCTGGGTCAAAATAGAGCTTTGTAGACTTGCCCCAGTGCTCTTCCATCACCTCTTGCACATGGGACTTGCTTTTTGCATCCCCCAGAGAGCGGCTTTGCAACCCCTTCCTTATCCTCGCCTGGGCATCCTGGTTTTAGTGATAGCTGTAAATCCAGTCTGAAGGTAAGAAACAGCTATTGCAGGTGTTAAAACCCCTCATCCTGCTGCAGGAGCACAGTTCTCCTGCTGCCACCACTGCCTGTGACATAGCCATCGCCTCTCTCCGGCAGGGAATGTCAGGCCGGCAGAGAAGGGCTGCTGATCCCTGCGACCAAGCCCAAGAATAAGTACCTGGAGCACATTAGTTCTGCTTTAGTGTCATTTCAATATGAGCAAGAGGGAATTAAAGGGGTTTTCTGTGCTCTTCCAAAGGCTGGGGAGAGTAGTGGGTAAGATGCTGCAGGCATAGATCCTCCATCAGTCAGAGATGCTGGGGGAGAGGTCCCAGCAGGAAGGGGAGCCACCTGGTAATCTGTTTGGTCTTCCTCTGCCTAAGGCTTGGGCTGTGGTTTCCCTGTTGGGATTGATCCCTCCATCCCTGGGGCAGGGAAGAAGCTAGTGTTGGCTGTTTAGAAAGGGACTTTATTTCTGCTGGGGAGGAGCAGCACTTGCTCTCATTTCCAGATGATGTAGGGAAGGAATGTGATGGGAGAACGGGCACACACAGCTTTTGCCCCGTGTAAATCCCAAGTTTTCCCTCCCAGGATACCCAGGAGAATCCTTTTGCTGCAGTCAGGTGGGGATAGAGGAAAACTCTAGAGGTGGGGTTGTTTGTAACCCTGTGGTCATCCTGGCTTTCGCAGCCTTATCCTTTTACCCTTCCCAGTTAGGCAAAGGTGGACACTGGTCCTTGTCCCTTCTTGCCTTGTGCTCCGAGCATCCCCTGAGATGCTCCCAGCTGCTGGTACTTGCAGGATGGGGAATGATCTCAGCTGTCACACTTCTTCTTTGTTTAAACTTAAAACTAATAACAGCTCTGCTGCGAATCTCCGCGCCTCCCAGTCATCTCTCCCAAATCCCTAATGAAGGCATGGTACTTATAATTACCAGTGCTGCAACAGCACAGAGGTGGCTTTGACACTTGCTGCTCAGTGGGTGGGTTTTTCCAGGGAACTCCTCTTCGTTTCATGCTTAGAGGGAAGAAACACTTTCTTGCCTGCTGCTTAAAAGCTCTGGGGCTGTATTATCACCCTCAAAGGGTGACCAAGCAAGGTGGCTTGGTAGGGATAAAGAGGTGGGAATGGCATGGGATGCATTGCCCTTGTGAGCTGATGGTATCATGAGCCTGGTGGGGTCCAGCTGAGTAGCATGTCAGAGCTGGTGGCTCTTCCTCTAGTCCTGGCTTAGGCTTAGAGAGCTTGGGGTGGTTTGGGGCATTGGTTTGTGCTGTATGGAGGCTGTGGGCTGCTGGCAGGGCCAGAGAAGAGTGTTTTGCAAAGGAGGTGTCAGTTTATCTGGAGCAGGGCCATTGCTCCTCATCCTGTCCTTGAGCATCACTGAAGAGTCTAGCATCATCCTCCTGGCACCCACCTTTGAGATCTTGTGTGCTGGAGCTGCTTCCATGGGCTGAGCTTCCCAGGTGGACACAGCCTTGGGTGAGCTGCAGAGACCCATTGGTGCATCTGGTGCATCCCTGGGAGGCTTTGGGGAAGTTGGCCCCGTTGCCTGTGCAGCAGATTCATGTGCAATCAGAACACGTGCGAGATGAGGCAGGGAAGGGGGAAAAGGGTTATTTTTGGTTTTCCTTTTCTGTGGATTCAGTGCTAGGGAAAAGTGCAGGATTGACATCTCTGCAGGCTGAAGTGGGCTGTGAAGTGCAGGGAAAGAGTAGCCCAGCAACCCTTCCCTTCATGTGAGCTCCATGCTTCGGGATGGGATGCTGCCAATGGACAACAAAATCATTGGGGTTATCCATTGTGTTGACCTGAACTGTGCACTGGTGGGGTTTTATGCATGGGATACAAGCTTCCCAAAGGGAAGTTGGGGTTACCTGTGCTTGTTGTGGCTTCATCCTTTTTGGATGCAGTGGTCAAGGCCAGGTTGGACAGGGCTTGAAGAAACCTGGTCTAGTGTGAGGTGTCCCTGCACATGGCAGGGGGTTGGAACTGGATGAGCTTCAGGCACTTTCCAAACCAAACCATTCTATGATTTTGTGATCCCTTATGGCTCACCCCATAGTCATGGCTTCTTGTTCTTTGAGGACCAGCTGAAGCTGTAGCAGGAGGGCTTAGGCTTCCTTCTGGTGCAGCAGAACCATTGCTATTTCCACTAATCAAATAGCCCAGGAACATTTCTCCCTATGCTCCTTGCAGAACATGGAAGGAGAGGTCTTCACATGGGACTTTGCTCCCTTAGAGCAGCTCCACATTGGTGAGACCAGGGAGAACCAGCCTTGCTTCACCCCACAGTATGCTCTCCAAGCATCCCTCTGCTGTGTGCCTGCCAGCCCATCACCTCCTCTCACCCAACTGTTTACTTCTGCCTTTTGTTCCCTGCACTTGTTGCTATGCACGAGGCGTGTGGAAGGAGCTCTGGCGAATATAGGCCACACTTTGATTGTTCAGCAAGCTGGAAAATGATGCTGATAATTTTTGACAGAAGGGAAGGAGGGGGATGGAAATCTTCGGGCTTTCAAATCTGCTCTGTCATAAGCAGGATCTTGCAAGGGCTTTCTGATGACTTCTCCATCCCAAAGGAAACGGCGTTTGCATAGCAAGAAGGGGTTAGAGGGAACGTTTCTCTCTTTGCAAGGACAAAGCAGCACTTCTGTCACCAAGCACCTTGTGCAGCGCTCCTGTCACACTGCATAAACAAAACACACTTGGTGCTGGCCAGTAATTGAATGGGAAGCAGCCAAGAAACCTGGATGCTGCTAAAAAAGCCCCATCCCTCGTAGAAGCACAATCAGGATGCGCCCTTCACCGTGCAGCTGCTGGCAGAGGTTCTGGCAATGTGTTGCCTGCAGCCCAGGGAACATGGGCATTAAAGCCACCTTGTGCAGTGTGTCCTGAAACTGGCTGGAAATGAGTCCCCATAGGCTTATCCCAAACAGATGGCTACACTTGGGGCCGTATACAGTCATAGAATCCCAGCCTGGTTTTGGTTGGAAGGGACCTTAAAGCTCATCCAGTTCCAACTCTTTGCCATGGAGTCCTTGGGTGCTCCCACCATGCCAGGTCTGTGATTCAGATGTTCTCTGTTGGCATCAGATGTAGGATCCGCACTGGATCCGCCCATTTCTTTATTATATTTCATGGCATTGGCTAATTTCCACTGTAATTTTTTGGTGTTTATTTTAATGCCATCACTCCTAATG
>JBCJKH010080170.1:11324-30120 GCA_039877255.1 Loriculus beryllinus
CTCCAAGCCCCTGTGTCCAACCTGGCCTTGAACACTGCCAGGGATGGGGCAGTCACAGCTTCTCTGGGCACCCTGTGTCCCACCACCCTCACAGTGAAGAACTTCTTCCTTATACCCAACCTGAACTTGCCCTGTTTCAGTTTGAACCCATCACCCCTTTTCCTATCACTACAGTCCCTCATGATGAGCCCCTCTCCAGCATCCTAGTCTCCTTTCCATGCCTGGGGTGGCAACCTCCTGTAGCCAGGAGGGATAAGTCTTTTTAGTCTTCCAGCTTGCAAAGCATGGACCTCCTCACTCACATTGGTACCAGTGGCCAGGCTGATGCTATGGGACAAAGCAATGTGGCTATTCATGAGTCCCTTTGCTGAGGTGTCATGGGCATCCCAGGGCTAGAAATGGGGCAACAGACAGGGCAATGGGAGAGGAGATCCATGAGCTGAAAGAAGACATAGGCAGAAATTGAGGTGGTCAAATGCTGCAGTGTGAGATTGAAGTTGGGGTGTCAGGAGGAGTCTAAAAACTAAGAGGGCAACGCTTGGGCTTGGATGTGATCTCTGGGGAGATGGCAGTTTGTCTGCATTGTGTTGCATTGAGTCCTCACAAGATGTTGAACCTTAGAAGCCTGAGCCGTTTTGCTTAAGAATGACTCCTTTTTTCTGCAATCTGGGCCCAAATGCAGTTGAATTTGATCTGTTCTCCTTTGATCTGTTCCTCCCTCTCCATTCTGTGTACCAGGAACGGATGAAGATTAAAGTGTGCAGCTTCTGAGCAAACTAGGTTGCTCATCACTGCGTGATACCCAATTACCTGCTGATACCTCAGGAGTGAGAAGGTATTGATCCTGCTTGGATCTGAACTTGGTGAACAAAAGAGTCTGGTTGTTTCAAATCCATTGCTTAGGACATGCCATTTCCTTCAGGAATCAAAGCATGCTGCAGGTTGTGTTTCGGTGCCCCATGGGCCTCAGAGCTGATGGAAGGTGGGTCTGTTGTCTCTACCACATAGGAAATAACCACTAAGTGATAAATAATAGCACCTGTACTCTCCACAGTGCAGGAGAGATGTAGATGTAACGTTCTTTGTGATGTACAGGAGGGATAGATCTCCTTTTACCTGCAAGTGAGTCCCCAGAAGCTGATTTTCCCCTTATGTGGGGGGTTTTCTGTGCCCTCCCTGCCCACCATCTCTTTGTGAGCACTCAGAAGTGCCTTTGATGGCATCCCCATGTGCCTGCCTCCTACCTAGTGCTGCCTGTCATGTTCCTAACCTGAAACAGCCCCTCAGTTCAAAACAAACCCAAAACCTCTTCCAAGATTACCTGGTGAGACGAGGCCTGAGGGACTGGATTGAAACATTTATTACTGCAACTTGGTGGTATCAGTTGTTACGCTTGTCTTGTGCCTGTTTCTAGTAGATCTTAACACGGAGAAGAGAAATGTTGTCCCTGTTTTTGCAGACAGGGAAGCCAAGGAATGAAGAGGGAAAATGACTTGCCCGAGGTATGTGCAGAGACACGTGTTAAAAGGCATGTCCTTGTTGTAGCTTAGTATCTGAAGTGGAGGATTCTGCACTTGTTATCATGTGAAACATTGAGTTTTGGCTTCCTCCTTTGAGAAACACAGGAGAAAGACTGAGAGATCAACACATGGGTTCCTAGAAGACTGGATGGGGCTTGGAGCAACCTGCTCTGGTGGAAGGGATTGGAGCTGGATGAGCCTTAAAGCCTTCCAACCCAAACCACTCTGGAATTCTAAGGTCCCTGTGCTGGGCTGCCATAAAGCTGGAGCATCACAATTTTCTTGGGTTTGTGCTTATGTGACCATTGGAACAACTGATGCTCCAGGAGAGGCTGTACCATGCTTCAGGCAGCGATATCTGGAGGTTGGAAGATGGGAAGTCATGATTAGCAAGAGAATTAATCTGGCTTTGTGAGTCGAGGGGCATCCTCTGCTCATCTTGAAGCTGTCAGGAGGGCAGCGTGTGCTTGATCCTCTTGTCTTTCTCTGCCTAGCTTCACCCAAGGTCTCAGAGATGATCTCTGAGTGGGAACCAGGAGATGAACAGAGAAGAAATTCTCAAGCACACTCTTCACTCAAGCCTTGGACTCCAAATGGAAATGCTCTTTGCAATCTGATGGAGAGCACATGAGAAACCTGGAGAGGAGCGTTGGACAAGAGATGTAGGGACAGGACAAGGGGGAATGGCTTTAACCTGTCAGAGGGGAGATTGAGATGAATTCTTAGGCAGTTGGAACTGGATGAGCTTTAAGGTCCCTTCAACCCAAACCATTCCATGGTTCTATGCCTCTGTTCTGTGCACCACAGCATCCAAGGGCTGCTCTGAGGTTGTGAGTCGATGCCTTTGCCAGGATTCTTTATCTTTATAAAGTAGCAATGAGTGGACAGTATAATATATTTCACTTTTAATAAGGTATTGCCAGTTGCACACACTCTACAGAGCAATTAGTGTCAGAAGCAGCTAAGCAATGGTGGGGAGCTATAATTTGGCTGTTTACTGGGTTGGAGAATTTATGGGCAGGCACTGGGGAAAGCTGAGGTAGCATCTTGGCTTGGAGGTACAAGAAGTGCTGTGCACTGGCTATTGAGAGTCCTCCTCAGTTGTGGCATTCATGAGAGGCCCAAACAAACCACTACGTTGTTTTGATGGCCCTCCAGCACTGAGGTTTAGGAGGATGCTTCCAAAGCGGGATGCTGAGCCTGCTCAGATGGGTGGTTACCCAAAATTCAGGCAGGGATGACCCTGAATTGCTCTTTTTGGCCTGGAAGGCTGAGCTTTGTGGAAGCTGGGGTCTGAGGTGATGAAGATGTGTTTTAAGCATCAGATACTGCAAGTCACAAGTATAGAAAGGAGAACCAAGTCCAGCAGTCTGTGGAGCTCTAAATTCAGTGGTTACCAGCTGAGAAGAGAATTTATCTGGATTCTCCTCCAAATACACACTTTTTGGCATTTATAAGGCCCCGTATTCTGTATTTGAGCAACCTGGTCTCCTAGAAGGTGTCCCTGCTCGTGGCAGGGGATTGGAACCGGATGATCTTTAAGGTTCTTTCCAGCCCAAACCATTCTATGAGGTTGTCCTACTGCTGAAGAGTCACATCTATATCGAAGGGAGACCCTGGGCTTGGTTGGTACATGGGCATTGTGCTCATAGGGGTGGTCAGACAGGATTGGAGGGGGATGTTTCCTGCATCATTCCAGCCTGTGAAATACCTGGAATATCCAGAGATGATGAGGGAACATAGTGAGTGTCATTCCTACATGTGAGAGTAACACTGGTTTCTATCATAGGACTTCTTGCTTTAGTTTTAGTGGGTTTTTAGCATTGGAGCGTGTTGGACAAAGAGCTTCAGTGAGCTCAGCCCAGGGAGATGCTTGTCTCTGCTTCCTTCCCATGAACTGAACAATCCCCTGCTTTTGTCTGGGACTCTCTGATCATCACAGGTTGTACTGTGCAGGAGGAAGGCAGCTTTTATAAAGCCCATCTGCGTGTTGATCTCTCTGCCGAGGCAGTCAGCTAAAGTGATCCTGCCAGAGCCCTCCTACCCAGATCTATCCAGGCTCCTGCTGGCTTTCCAGAGGCTTGGCCCACAGTCTTTGGCTGGGAATAGCTTTGTGGGTGGACAAAAAGCAGTCTTAGTTTAAAGCCGTGGTGTGGATGGAGATGCTGCTGTGCCTATGGGTATGGATCGTGCTGCAGATGCTGCAGACTGAATCCAGCCTGGATCCACAGAGGGGAAGCAAACTCAGTTTGTGTCAGATCTGATTTAGGGGGTTCTGAAATCAGCCCGTTGGGGGATGCATGTGGAAGCTTGTGGTTGCTAACAAGCGAGAAGTGATGCTAGGGATGCAGGTGTGTTTTGCATCCCTGGTCCCCTGATACCATTGGCCCTGTGCACCTGAACCTGTCTCTCAGCACCCCAGCCCCTGTGTCAGCCAAAGCACTGTAGTTTCTAGAGTGAGAACAGGCAGTATGCCTGAGCCCATGGCCCTGCCTGCTCCCCCTTTCCCACCCCCTGTTTCTCAGTTCAATAAAGTCCCAGTTCCTTGGGTTTGTTCTCCGAATTGAAAGCCTTCCACTTTCACACCTCTGTAATTGGTGCTATCTGTTGAGAGAAACTCTGCAACTCCAGCCCGCCAAGGTCAGGAGGAGCTGAATTGAATTAAAAAGGAGCAGAAATTGGTTCAAGGTGGGCAGAGGACCACAGGGAGAACGATGCAATTTCTCTCCTCAAGGCTTCTGATGAGCAGAGTGAGCGGCAGCTTCTCATCTCAACCCATGGGGGGCTGACATCAGCTCACCCACACCTTAATGCGCACAGCGAGGTGGGCACCTCTCGATTGAAAACAAGGAAATGAAAGCCAGCATCTCCTCCTTTTATCTGGACAGCGGGACAGGGCTCTGCTCCTCTGGTGCCTTGTCTTGGATGCTGACAACTGTCACTGGAATGACCTTGCAGTGATTAAATGCAGCAAGGAATGGTGTTTTTAATAAAAACCTAAAGCTGCGATGCAAGCTGATGGCCAGAAGATTGCAGATGCTGGGAGTTTAATCCTACCTCTAACTCAAAGCCATGTGGAAAACCCCACGTGCTGTAGGACTGAGAGAAGGGAGAGCGTCCTGGTGTGTGGATCATGGCTCCTTAGCTCAATCTCTGCTGGTTTAAGCTGGTGTGAAACCAGAGTAACTTAAGCCAGGATGGATCTATAGCCCTGTGGTCGAGCTATGGCTGGAGAGCATGCTTGGAAGCAGGGTGGCAGTAGATGTGATGCTTATAGCTCTTACAGAGCCACTTGGAAATTTTCCCTTTTCTTTTTTTGGCCTTCCCATTGAGAAATGTCTATTTCTGCACTCAATGAATCTATGAGCACTCTTTCCTTAGCTCTGGAAAGTTTGCTTGTCTTGAGGATGCTGTTTTTAGGAGTAGGAGGAGATCCATCCTAGGAAGGGAGTGCTGTGACCTCCAATCCCTGTTCTGCCATAATCCTTCAGTCCACACACAGTGTTTCTTGCCACAGCCGGGCTTGGCTTTCTCTTTTGGAGCTCTTCTGCTGGATGTGTGATTTAGAAGGGATTTGGCCCCAGGTCTTCCTCAGCCCAGCTTAAATGCCCCTGGCTCTTCAGCAGTGATGGCTTGGGGAGCACTCAGAGCAGAGTGGCTCCAACAGGATAGCACAGAAAGGGGGGAGATGTTTCAAATGGTGACATTTCAAGCAACAAGGGGACAATTTTCCACCCACTTCTGAGCTGGAGCAAAGCCCTCCCAGTCTCTCTTTCACTCCCCAGCTGGGCTGGCACAGGGGATGTGCCATTTATTAGCAGCAGCAAGAAGGCACATGGCCAAGGTAGCCTTGGAGGATGCCCAGCATGGTACCCCAGCTGTTTGGAGGATGTCCTCAACCCCGTTATCCTCCCTGGGGAAATCAGTGCTTGTGGCCTTGCTCTTGCCTGCTCCCATCCTTGGGCAGGAAAGGAGCCACTGGCACGGATGCAGCCAGCGGCATGCCCTGTGACATCCCTGGGCCCCAGCTCTTCCTCTCTTGTAATTTATACAAGCACAAGCTGATGTTCCCTTTTAAATTGACAAAGGCAGGGAATGGAGCCTGGGAAGCCCTCTGACCCCGGAGCCCTGGTCCATGAAAATTACAGCGCGTTTCCTCTTGATGTACTTGCAATGGGGAGATGCTGGTTAATTTGCCAGGACTCAGAGGTGACCTGGGTTTAATAAAGAGGATTAATGGATTTGAGCTAAAGGTCTCGGCTGTTTGGAGCTGATAGCCTTCTCCTTCGAAGACACCAGCCTCTGGCAGGGGGATGTGGAGGCAGCTCACTTCAAGGGACGTGCTGCTGTGTCTGCAGGTGATTTCCTCATGGCTTGATGAGCAAAACCAGGTACCCTGACCCCATCTCCCTGGGCATGGGCAGTGCTCATGCATTGCCTGTCTCCTGCCTGTCATTGCTGCCTCTGGACTTGCTGGTGCTGCCTGTTCTTCCCCTTTCTACCTTTGAGACACGTGTGCCATCCCTTGTGCTCAGCCTTTAGCTTTGGGGTTTGATGCTGAATTTGAGCTTGGCCAGCATGCTGTGGCTGGTTTAGGGTAGGCGACTGCAGCAGTGCCATCAACCAGGGCATCCCTATGGCAGTGCTGACCTTATCAAGGAGGGTTTGTGCTTCATCCCACGTCTGGCACTGCTTCCCATGGGGATTTTCACTCATCTCTGACCTCTCAGGGAGGAGAGGAAGGGGTTTAGGGATGGATACACCAGGCGGCTCTACAGTGAGATGGTTTAGCTCACGGGATGGATGCCTGAGCGTTGTCACAACTGAGTGTATGGATTTAGGAAGGATGAAGGGCGAGTTTGTTGCTTGGGAAGGAAGAGGAGGATGCACAATAAGGTGTGAGGGGTGGCCGGAGGGTCCAGGAGCTGCATGAAAGTAGTTTGTCCCAGGAGATCCTTGCTGGGAAGTGCCATGTGGTGTTCCCATAAGGGTTAAAGTCAGCCCTATGAGGATGATCCCACTCACTGTCAAACCCCATAGCAGGAGTGATAGGCTGCCAGTGGCTGTGATGGGGAGCAGCCTGAGCTGCTGCAAACCCCTCTCCTCTTCCTTCTCTCTTAATGTTCCTAGTGCTCAGAGAGCAATCAGCTTGCCCTTCAGGTCCTTTTTGGGTTGGATGGGAAAGATGCTCTGACTGAAACCCATTTATTGAGGAGAGAATGTGCAATGAAATTACAAGCTGTAGCTTTTACCAGCTTCTGGCTTCTGCCTTGTCTTTTTCTTATCCAGCAGCATACCTTGTTTTAGGAAGCATTATTCTCTTTAAAATCCCTTTTCTCTCTTTTCAGAGGGACTAGGTAAGCAAACAGCAGTTCATCCTTTGCCAAGCACAGGTAGAAGTGTTCAACAAGAGATCCCAAAGTGGAGCTAGGTCATCTCTAACCTATTATTTCTCTCTCTTGGGCTGGGCAGTGCTGTCCCTTACCTTTGGTGCTCAGCAGGGAAAACCGAACAGAGGATTTCCATGCAGAGCTGAGCATGAGGTCAAAGCTGAAGGCATTTGCACCCTCCTCCTAATGAATCCCACTGCCCTTTAGGACAGGAAGGGAAAGTATTCAATATATCACGGAGAAATTAAGCACAGGAGCCTGAATGAATGATTCAGCAAATGCACTTGAATGTGATGATCTGTTATAATGGATCCTGATGTGCTGCTGATCACTGCTCCAGGAGAGAGTTTGAAGGGATGCGTGTGGCCACACAAACCCCGAGCATCATCAGGAATGAAATCAGGTTTGGTCCATCCGAACACATGCTCTGGTTACTTCAGGCCACTTGATTTTTGTCTGAACACTGTGTCACTCCTGAGGAATTTCTCCCTTTTTAAACAAGCCAATTTTGGAGGTGCTGATGAAATGAAGGAAATCTAATAAAAAGAAGGGAATTGCGAGTTTGCTGTCATTAAATCTCTTGTGCTGCTTCTCCTAAGCAGCCCCCACAGAGCTCGGTGCAATAGCCTGTCTGGCAAATCATCTTTAATGCTCACAAGTGGCCAAGACGTGGGTTTTGTCTCACGCCTGCTTCCTCCCGCAGCCTGGCAGAAAGCAGCATCACCTCCATCCTCATCCTCAGGAGGAGTGAAGGCTGTGTCCCTGCCTGCTGTGTTGAGGCTTTGCTGATGTGACATTAGAGATCTGGCTAATGGCCTTTTGCTGCCTTCCTTTATCCGCAGGGCTGGGGACCAGATTTAGCTGTGCAGCAGTGAGTTGAAGCAGCTATTTTGGTCACCAACAGCATGCAAAGAGGAGTGCTTCAGCCTCACAGCCACTTCCCAAGGCTGCTTCCCGGGAATGCTATGGTTTGGGATGCAAAAAGCCACTTTACAGTCAGGTCAGGCTCTTTCCTTGGAGCTGAGCCCTGCTCTGAGCCCTCCTCACCCCATCATGACTTAGGGACCCCACTATGTGCAGCAGGGTCTTGCCAATGAATCAGGCTGCAGCAGAGCTGCTGCTTTAATGCATTCAACCCACATTGTCTCTTGCCTGTAATTTATACCTGAGGTTGTCATGTATTATTTAGCTCAGTGCTGGAGATTAGAAATGCAGTTGGTGGGAAGGAGCTGGGCAGAGCATCCCTGGCTCATATGGGAAGTGAATGGAGCAGCTCCATAGTTTGGCCCTTTATCCAAAGCATTTCCCCAGGAGAACTCTGATCCTGGGCATCGAGCCTGGTGTAAAGCTGCTATTCACCCCTGCAGGAGGAGATCCAGCTGCAATATATTGATGTTATTTTGTCTTTGTTCTTGAATTCTGTGTCTTTTACAAAAACTTTGCTATCCTAAGAAGTTTTGGGCTGTTTTAGCATTGTGTGACCACAAAGAAGGGGGGGAAAAGGCCGGTTTCCAGCAGAGGAGCAACCTGTGGGCATGGTAAAGAATATGCAAGTCCCATTCCCAGGGTTTGAGCAGATTTTGGTGTTGGTTTTATATACAGTGGGACAAGAAATCAGAAGTGTTCAAAAATCACCTTTTTCTAGCAATAAAAGCAGATTGGGAGCAGGAGTCGGGGTTGTGGTGGGTGTGGGAAGAAACGGAGAGATCCCCAAGGAATTTCCTCTGTGAGTTGCCCAGATTTCCAAGTTTCTCTTTCAAGACTCCAGCAGCCCATGCACAAAACCAGCCCAGTCTCCCCATGGAACTGATGCCTTTTAACCAAAGCTGGTTTCCATCACACACGTCCCACAGAACATCCTTTTTCACCCCAAATTGGGTTTTTCCCACCACTTTTGCTCTGAAATCCAAGGCAAGGCCTCATCCCTCAGGCCGTATCCCTGGCGCTGTGACCTTTTCCCATGGCTTTCCCCATCCCTCGCAGCCTCTTTCCCCCCAATGCCAATAAAGGCAAACAAAAATTAAATCTATAATTATCATTACTAATTCCACTTAATTAGTCACAAGCCAGCAGCCAAATTGGCTTTCTCATAATTATCAGATAAGCAGTAAGCACATCTCATAGATTATAATTAACACTGCTTAATTAAAATCTAATATACAGACACCCTTTCCTCAACATATGCCTAATGGGGTTCATAGAGTGTGTGTAAAGTCTCCATCCCCATTGCTCCCCCTAAAGTTGCCTTGGATGCCGCTTTGGTGTTGAGTTTGGGATGCTCTTCCTTGCTTTCAGACACTTGGGCTTGGAGAAAGGCATCTTGCTGCTGCATTCACATGAGATACTTCCCCAACTTTACTATTGTAAAGCCTTATTATTGTTATTGCTCCAGCTGTGACCCTGCCATAATCCCCGTCTATGCTGTGCTCTGCAATAATAAAGCAGCTTGAATAAATTACACTTCCCAAGGCAAAGGCTGGATTTTGGTGCTGAGCTCTGGATATTGATGGCTCTCTTATTTCCTCCTCCTTTTCCTGACTGGGGTCAGGAGAGAGTCTGAAGTTGCAGTGAAGCTTTATGCATGAGGGGAAGGAATTCACTCCCCTTGCTTGCATCCTCCTTGGCCATTTATAGCCTTGTAAAAGGCTCTTACAGGCCCCTTTTCCTGGGGTGTTGCAGCACCCACATGCAAGGAGGACCTTGGTCCCCTCCTGGGCTTGGTTAGGGGTTGAGCATCACCCAATGTACTGAGGGAGCTTTTAGCTCTTCTTTCCCTGTGTTTGATGGATGCAAATGCCTGTGGATGGAGAAGCAGGGGCTGAGCTGGGGAGTCTGAGCATCGTAAGGGCCACCAAGGCTTTGGTGTCCTTTTGCTTATGGCATGATGAGGTGAATTGGGAGCAGTGCTGCTGTTGTCTGACCTTGGGACGATAACTCCATCTCATTCCCGGTTTGCCGTCTATTTGGCTGACTGGGAAAAGCGGAAACTCCTGATAGTGCTGATTATTAATGAGATCATTTGCCTGCCAGTTTTTGCTGAGCTAATATCTGACTGGTGAGTTGATTCACTGTGGGAGATTTAGGAAATGTGATTTCCGTCTCAGAGATGCTGAGCTGAGCTCCTTGAAGCTGGGAGGGAGGGAGGGAGGGAAGCTCCTTCTCCAGGACTTAGTGCCAGCGAGGGCTCTTGGTTGTGATGCCAAGAATGGAGACCCCTT
The DNA here is from genome assembly GCA_039877255.1 of Loriculus beryllinus. Lineage (NCBI taxonomy): Eukaryota > Metazoa > Chordata > Aves > Psittaciformes > Psittacidae > Loriculus > Loriculus beryllinus. Next base: position 21,453 of record JBCJKH010080170.1, read on the forward strand.
CTCTATGCAGGGCAAGAGATGGAGCATCACCATTGCAAACGCTGGTCCTTGGGGATGGGGGACATCCAGGTTTGGAGAATCAAGGCTGTGGGTGATGGAAAGGCATCCCAGTGCCTATGATGCGAGCTCATCTGAAAAGGCTGTAGCGAGTAAAGGCTTGGCACGTGTTGTGGTGTCAGGGGAGGATTTGCGGATTAGAGATGTGTAATTGTATGTAGTGCATGACAAAACAAAATAAGTGGTAAAAGGAACTCAGTTGTATTAAGAATTCAAAGCAAGTGTTAAGCTTTTTTACATGAAGGGGAAGGAAAAAAAAGGCCTGTAAAATCCCTTTTCCCTTTTGCAGCCTTGGCTCCATGTGCTCCTGCTTCTGGCTGCGGGTGATGGAGGATGAGGGATGCTTGTTGTCCATAGGAGACAGGAGAAGGACTGACCACTCCTGAAAGCTTTCCCACTCCAGTTTCTAGACTTGAACGTATTTGCTGGTAGGGTCTAAAGGCAGTTTCAGGACCCTCTGGTCCATCCCATCCCTGCCATGCAGTCGAGCATCTTGCTTGTGAGCTCTTCACTAGACCGTGCAAGGCAGCTGTATGCTTTTTTTCCCATAGGGATTTCTTGCCATCATAAGATCTTCCCAGATTAAGTAAATAATTTCACATTAGCCTAATTAAGTCTAATAGACTCATTAGTTCACTCTGCGCATGTTCCCAAGGGGAGATGGCCGGGAACCGTGAAGAGCTGCTGCGGAGAAATCCATCTTGGAGGCAGGAACCAGCAGCATGGAGCTGGGCTCCTGGTTAAAGGGTGGCTCCAGGAGGTTCAGGAGTTAAAAGCTGACATCCTTGTGCTGTAGCTTGAATCATGGGCAGGTTTTTCCTGCCCTACATGGGCTGGCTGGTGGCTCGAATGTGGCCATCCGTGTTCCAGATCATCCCTGCATGTCACAACGGCCTTTGTGTGCTTGGGGATACCTTGACCTGTGTCGACCATGGTAGCACCATGAGACCAGTTTAGCAGTCCCATGGGGTTTGTGGAGTGATGCTTTTCCAGCCCTTTGGATATTTCTCCTTGATGCTGGCTCCTTGAAACCAGGAGGCTTCTAAGCTCACCACGATCAGAAGCATGAGGTACTGATCTGATGGGTTGAATGATGCTGCATGGGAGGGCAGGAGCAGATTCTGGATGGAGTGAGTGGTAAGGACAGGTGTTGAGCAGATGTTTGGGGAAAACAGATGGTGATGGGGAAGGAAAAGAGCTGATGGAGGCTAAAATAGACTTGTGTGTGCAGGTGGTTGCCAGGGGAGAGGTGGGAGCATTGGAAGCAGGGGAAGAATTTGGCTTTTCCCTGCCTTCCTGGTGGTGCATGGTAGTGAATTCCACTGCAATGCACAGGACATTTTTGTCTGCATTTTAAAGTTACATCAAGGGCATTGAGAGCATATGGATAGATGACCTCTTCTGCCATTTGCATAAATCTAAATAAGACCAAATAAGATTGAGAGGGGAAGGCAGGGACCTGCAAATCTCTTCATTCTAGTGGCGTGTTCCTATCTCCTGCACACAATGCTGAGGTGCAGGAAGCACAGAAGAGGGACGTAGACATCTGGTTTCCCTTTCAGAAGTGTTGCCTGTTCTTTATTTATAAAGAAACGATTGTATTTAAAGCCAATACTCAATCTCTTGTAGCAGCAGAAGAGCAGAGATGGGTGGAGAGATTAGAGGGAAGTGGCTTATGCATATAAATGGAAGTTAATTTTCTTGACTCTTTGGAGAAGTGAAACTTTGCTGCGAGCTCCGGGGTTCCTGGGGGTATTTTGCCTTCAAAAGCAGTGTGACAAATACTTGTCCTGGCCATAGGGATGCTGTGTTATGGTGTGCTAGGGACCATCATCTCTCTTGCACGACAGAGGGTCAGGATGTAGCCCAGGGTCCAACAGAAAGCCATAGGAGGGGGAAAATGCTGTTGTACTCGTGGTTTTGAGGCTTGTTCCTCCAGATCTCCCCCCCTGAGCATGTCTCCTTACCCCATAGCACAGCCCCTGGCTGCGCATCACCTCCAGCAGGGACAGGAATGGGAAGAGAATAGATTGAAATGCTAAATACACCCAGCTGGAGCCGGTGGAAAGCTAGAGAACAACACAATGTTTCTTTTGTTTTGTCTTATTGCACAAGAAAAAAAATCTTCCCAGCCCAAACTGTCACTTTGGAAATAATTTGTGGCTGAGGATTTCAACACCCACTCCAATGATATTTTATTCTGACCCTAAACAAAATCAATAGCTTTTTTTTTGCCTCCTCCTTTTTCTTCTTCCTCGAGAAAACAGTATTTTTCAGCTCAGTGGAAGAGGAAAATAGATTCTGCCCAGTGTTGTTAAAAAAGATGGTATAACCACTGTCTCTGGAAGTGTAAAAAGTACATGATCTAATATGTCTGAAGCAATTTTGAAAGGCTGCTTTATTTAAGGTAATGGAGAAGCAGCAGTAAACCTCATAATCTTCCTGGATAAAGAGTGCAGCAGGAGGGTTCAGAGCTGCACAGTTCTTCCCTGCCTGTTTCTGTTCACCTTGCAGAGCTGGGGTTTGATGCTGGATGGAGCATAGGGAGGTGCTGGTACCCATCAGAGCACGGTCAAGCTGGAGGGGTTGGATGCTTTGGTGTCTGTAAAGCTCTTGTAGAGGGAAGGGGACTCTGGGATGCAGGAGCATCTCTGGGGGGTTTAAGGGAGCTGGGATGGGTGTCCCTGGCACATCTTTTCCAATTCCCAAGGTCTGGAAGCAGAAGCCCTCAGCGGCGTTGTTGCGTTTCTTGGGAATTACAGCAAATCTTGTTTGTCAGAGGAGGCTGATGAATTTCCAGCTAAATTATAAATTATTTTCTACTAAATTATGGATGCATGTTCTCTGTTAGGAGTTGAGGCTCTGATCAAAAAGTTTCCAAGTGTGCTCTCTCCCTGCTTCCTCAAACGCAGATCTGTGCGTTTTGGCTCCTGATTTGCTTTGATTTTGATGAATTTTTTACTCTCCTCAGAAACAAATCCTTTGTTTGTTCTTGATGGGCACCTAGGGAGAAAACTTCTGAAACTCAGCTCAAACACTTCACTTGCAATCAGGGTGAGCGCTAAGAGGGTGCTCTGTGTCGGCACTTGGGGAGGGAGGAAGAAGAGGAAAAGGGAGGAAGGATGGAGCTGGTGCTAGGTGGGCTTGACATATACCATTCCCTATTCTGAGGTTGAAAGCAGTTTCTTGAAGGTCTTCCCAAACATCTTCCCAAAGGTCTGAGGTTGGAATGCATTGAAGAAACAAGATCCAGCAAGTGATTCCACCCTTGGGGTGTTCGCATCCTCCTGTCTCTATGCCCAAGCTTCTAGGGTTTGTGTCCTGCTCAGGTGTAGGTAAGGACCCAGTTCCTCACAGACACCCAAGACTGGTGCTCAGCAGCACGTCACTGGACTGGATAAAAGGGACTCTATTAGCCTTCCCTTACACGGATGACAGGGGCAATCACTCTTGTAGATGTTTAATTAAAATGTTTAATTAAGCACACTTCGAGCAGGCAGCAAAGTTAACAGTGATCCTGGCTGAGTCCCCAGACTTGGAGTTAGTGAAGGTGGTGAGGGGGGGATGAGCACAGAGGAGATGCATTAAGCTGCTCCTCGGTAATGTTACAAGTCTCCCGCTAAGAGCAGGAAGGGCAGAAGACAGCAGTGACGTGTGTGTGTGCTGGTTATTGATTCCTCTCTGGTGTATAGAGGCGAGTGGGGACTTCCTTGCATCTCCCGCTGGTTCTTTGCCTTTTTATTGGCTGAGGTGCACTCCCAGGTCCTTGTGGGTTTGGACTCTTTTTACCCATTGCCTTGGAAGCACAAGTCCTCCATGCGAGTACATCCATAGCTTTAAAAACAGCCTCAGAAACTGGCTCCTGAAATAGCCCGTGGGGAAGGAAGGAGGGAAGGAAAAATCAGTGCAATGTACAGCCTTTCTCCAGGGAGCAATTACCAGGCTGAGAAAAAGCTATCGGTGTTCCACTCCCTTAAGCCGCCTTTCCATGTGTGTGCATCCTTAGCACCTGCCTTCCTGCTGCTCCCCCAGCAGCAGATACTGGAGGAGCCCCTCCAGAAACACCCCCTGAGAGCATGGAGCCTAAATGAACACTGCAGGGTTCAAATGGGGAAGTTCAGGTTAGATATAAGGGAAAAGTTCTTCCCTGTGAGGGTGCTGAGGCGCTGGCACAGGGTGCCCAGAGAAGCTGTGGCTGCCCCATCCCTGGCAGTGTTCAAGGCCAGATTGGATGGAGCCATGGGCAACATGGTTTAGTGTGAGGTGTCCCTGCCCATAGGAGGGTGTTGGAACTGGATGATCTTAAAGTCCTTAAGATCATCACCTGGCAAAGGGTTTCTATAACTGCTGGCACTGTTGTAGTCTTAATACTTTTTAGGTTTTAAATTTTCATGTTACATTGGTCCTGTCAACTGAGGTCTTCCCGCTGATGTGTCTAGCTTGCCTGATTGATATTTTTTCCCCTTTGTAGCTCCTATGGGTCATTACTGCTTATTTTCATTTATTATATAGTACTTTTTATTATGAACTGCTGCTTACACTTGAGTAATGAAGATGCTTTTTTTTAGCCAAAATTATCTTCTCGTTGACTGTACAATTACAAATTCTCAACCATCCTAAGGTAGTTTCTTACAGAAACTTCCCCCTTTTGACTTTCCTACCTCAATTTCAATTGTCATTTGAATTGCTCTGTTAGGATACCGAAGTTTAGGATTACTGACAACTGTAATGCAGGTACCATGCTCGTGGCTTTATGCAGCAGTGTGTGTGTCTCTCTCTCCTGTTGTTTCTGCCCTTCTAGCATGGTTTTGTAGGGGCTTTTTTGCATCTGAATCAGGTGAACCATTGCACCCTGTTCACCAATTATAATGGCATCATTCTTGTCCGTTGGTGAGAATTTCATGTTCCCTGGCTTACTACCTCTTCAGTCTCAATTCATATAGGCCTGGAAAATGTCATCTTTTGATGCTCTTTGCCATGCTAAGTCAGTTTCTTCAGGGACTGTTTGAGCATGTGCTGTATTTGCTTTCTTAACAATTTCCTCAGGTGCTACGACTTGAACATCCTCCTGCCTACTCCAGCTTATCTTTAGATCAGAAAGAGGTAACATTTGCACCATCCTCTCTTTGAGTTTTGCTAAGAGGGAAATGGATTTCCATCAAGCCCTTCATGAAGTCTTCCCAAGTCATGCACTAGTTTGTCTCTTATGTATCTGACCATACTTACTCTGAGGGTAGTGTCATCTATTCCAGAAGTGGTGCTGCAAAAAGGAACTTTCAAATAGTTTTCATCACAACATTGTGTTCTCTATGGACAGTTCTCACCAGTGTGACCTCCACAGTGGAATACCAGAAACCAAAAGAAGCTTTGTTTTTTGCAGGCCCTCCTTTTAATTCTGTGCATTTTGCCTTGTGACTCAGACTCCTGCATATCTGGAGGATGTGTCAGCTGCTTATTCCAAACTAGTGTGTGTTTTTCTTTCTTGTTTTAGAATAGTGTGTAGTAAACTCAATGAGGTTGTATAAAGGGCGTTGAGGGAACTGCAGCATCCAGCTGATGTGTTCGTGTTATTAAAGGTTGCTCTCAAGGAGGAGAGCACACCATATGTTTTGCAATGAGTGGTCAGATTTGGTCAGCATTCAGAAGCAACAGCCATTCAGAGGTGATAAACCAAAAATGTGGCTTGGCCATACCTCCTTGCTTTAGTATTTGGAATGCCTTCCAAGGACAGGGCCCTTAGCCCAGTTTTCCCCTCTGACTTCCTTTTATTCCTTCCTGAAATACAATGATTGCCACTTTAGGTTCTCCTATCTGCAGCAGGTACTCCCAGCAAAAACTGTTTCCTTAATACGTATATGTTGCAATTAAAGTAGTATTCCTGCATAACTACACAATCCTGTGCCCATTAGCACAGACTTGACAGGAAGTAAAGATTTCTTTCGGTATGCTTTCCTATCTGAGAGCAGATACTGATACATGATGAGCAGAGACGAAAAGACAGCTGACAAAATTCAGCTGCGCCTCTTCTTTCATGGGCTTGCAGTCTGCTTTATAACTGAGGAAGGAGAGGACAAATAAGCAAGCGGAATTAGAATGTATGAGGAAGTTTAAATGCAGGCTTTTCTTTTCCTATTTCCTAGCAATTTTGTACTCCGTAAAATGGTCATCATCTGATACAGATTTCATCTGCTATTTTCCAGTGATAGAGACTCAAAACCTAATGGTGCCTGGGTGTCAGACATTTAACCTGTGGCCTTGATATGATTTGTCCAGATCGTGTTGCTAAAGAAATCTTCAGATCTCAGGAGTACAAAAGAAGATATATTTCCTTCCTGAATGAAGATCATGGAAGTCCTTTCTGTAAAAGCCGATACCATCCTACTGTTGTAGCAGTGTTATATTTGACATGATACATACAGAAGAAGTACAAAGAAGAAGCCACAGTGGCTGAGCCATACAGTCCTTCTGAATCCTGACTTGTTTGGATGATCTGAAAGAGAAAATGAAATTGTCACATGGCTGCTGTTCACATAATGACTGGATTGTTTCGAAGGATGTGTGCTTTGGGAGAGAGTCTGCAGCAGGGAAATACCCAGCATGTGGCTGATACAGCTCTGTTTGCTAACGTGATTAAGCTTTACTGCAAACCTGAGTGTTTCACCTCATTGCATCTGTACCTGTAGAGTGTCTGCCTGTTGCAGCATCCAAGTGACTGCCAAACATTCCCAGTCTTTCAGTTTGCGTCAGCATTTGAACATCTGAACTGCTTGAGCTGTGCTAACCTCTTGCTGACAAAGCAATGGGGAAACAGAGTCCCAAATGCATCAAAGGAGAGTTTCTCTTTAAGGGTGAATACAGTAGCCTGAAGTTATCTGCATTTGTGCCACAATGCCAAAGGACATGAATAAATCCTTAGGAAAAGGAGAAACTTGGACTTCCGCTTTTCACCAAGCTATTTTTATGCTTATCCATCCTCATCTTGTTCCTGTGTTCCCTCCTCCTGTGGCATCTTGTCAGCAATTGCGATGGTGTGTTGTTTGGGATGGGACCTGTTTGTTACTTACCACTACAGTGCCAAGGATAAGAAGACCCAAATCTTTATGGGGTTTATAAGATTTTCTGTAATACAAATCTGTAGTTTCAAGCCATGGTTCAGTGATTGACTCACTTTGACCCACTAATACATAGATGTGTTAGACACTGGGTTTGCAACTATGGTCTTGTGTGAAAAGGGAGATGCTGTACCGTGGCTTTGAAGTGACCTCTCGGAGGTTTGCAAAACAGGCCTCCAGCTTCATGGTCTAGTATGAGGTGTCCCTGCCCATGGCAGGGGGGTGGAACTGGGTGATCTGAAGGTCCTTTCCAATGCAAAGCGTTCTGTGATTCTGTGAAATCTGGATCACTGACAAGGCGTCACTGTGGTGACCTCACCTGGTTAGTAGGCAGCCTTTCTCACAATTCTGCCTCTCCCTGGAGGTGTTTTAACACACTGTGGGATCTGCTGTCCCTCCCAGATACAAACTCACAGTGCAACCTTGGAGTGAGCAGCAAGCTCCATGGCATTCCAAGAAAGCATCCTTCTGAATTTTAGAGTCCCAGTGGTTCCTAGGATACTGTGATCCCTGACCAGAGCGAGCTACTAACAAATAACTTGATCTGATTTAGAAGGGGAAAAACCTGCAGTGAAGCACCAGTTCACAACATCTCACAGAATGTGACAAACAGGGACTGTTTTTCACTGTTTGCAGAACACTTGCAGGATGGTGTCCCTTGAAAATACATTTAGCCTTTGCTTCTCAGATTTATCCTGGTTCTTTTCTATGTATAATGTCCTGGTAGAACCCAGTGAGGCCCTGATCTTTCTCCTCTATCTCAACTCTGTTGGTGTGGGGTTTGGATTGTAATGGTGCTGCTTCAATATTCCTGCCAAAGCTTTGCATAATAGTTACAGTAAGTTTTGCTCTTGATGTGCATCACCGTATCTTTCTAGAGACCAAGTAGGGCTTTTTCTCTGATATGGGGCAAGATATTGCTAGAAGTTGCCTGAGAAAATACTGGTCTAGTGTTTAGTTTTATGCCTGTGATTTTTCACACGTTCTGGTGGAAGGATCTGTGGTGCAGTGCTGTAGCATGTTAACTAACGTTACCTTCCCTAATGCTGTGTGTAAGCTGTGTTTGCTGACAACATTTAGTGTTTGTGCTCAGGGTTGCTTGCTGTCAGCTTGACGTTGTAAGAGGCAGAAAGGAAAGTTAGTTGTAGAAGTGCGTGTCACTTTTTCAGTACAGAAGTAGGTTCTTCATCTGCACATTAGTATATTATTATTAATTTAACATTGTTTCTTTTTATGATATGTTTTTTAAAGTTACCCAAGTAGTACCTCTAGGGCCTGGTACTTCAAAAGCCTGCGCATTCTCTGCCTCCATTCATTTTACAAGAAAGAAGGTGAAGCCACACCTCGAATCCTGTGTTCAGTTCTGGGCCCATCACTACAGGAGAGACATTGAGGTGCTGGAGTGGGGCCAGAGAAGGGAATGGAGCTGGTGCAGGGCCTGGAGCCCAAGTGTGATGGGGAAGGGCTGAGGGACCTGGGGGGTTCAGTGTGGAGAAGAG
>JBCJKH010080176.1:9866-46333 GCA_039877255.1 Loriculus beryllinus
TGGAATGGGTTGCCCAAGGAAGTTGTGAGTGCTCCATCCCTGGCAGTGTTCAAGGCCAGGTTGGACGAAGCCTTGGTGACATGGTTTAGTGTGGGGTGTCCCTGCTTATGGCAGGGGGATTGGAACTGGATGATCTTAAGGTCCTTTCCAACTCTATTCTATGATTCTATGAAATATGTCACCATAGCAGGCTTGCCTGATCTGCCTTTGGTGGTGTTCCTGGTGATTTATGAGACACATCAATCAGAGGAGAGATCATCTGATCTCCAGATAATAACTGCTGGACACTAGATACACATTACTCTCTCTTCCTGTGATACATGAGCTTAGAGTTTTGGTTTGGTCTGTTTCTGCCCTTGCTCAGAATAAGCTTGACCACACGCAAAGCATCCTACACACATCCTCTTTACCAAACCCCTTAACATATTCAAATACCTGGAATACAGATATTAGTAGAACAGAGTACTGGGACAACTCTCTTGCTCTGTTCCATCCACTTAGCAACAGCATGGACACAATATATTTGATATTTTTAAGTAAGAATGGAAAACATACAGAAGACAAATACCGAATACCGAAATGGGACTTAGACAATCAAATTGTTTTTATTCCTTAATTTGTAGGTGGTTGATCTTTTCTTCCTGAAACAAAGAGGACTCATTTGCTCATTAGTTTATAAATACAAGTACCCCCTTCAGCAGCAGGTTCGGGGATCATGTGAAGTTGTAAGGTTAGTGAAGTTGATCCCATTAAGGAGTATAAGGTTACTACTGTTCCGCAATGCATTTAGGTTATAAGCTGAGGTCCATCTAACAATAAAAATTGGTTGGTGAGGATGGTTCCTCTTGTCCAGATTTCACTGGTTTTATTCTGGTAACACTGCCTGCTGTTGGTGGCATACATCTCGTGGGTTTTCTTCTTGTGTTTTATATAGGTTGTTGACACTGAGGCTGCAGTTTACTCACCAGATACCAACCAAACACTAATATTTGGAGAAACACTTGGATCGGTGCAGTTCCTCACCCAGGATGCCTTTCAAAGCTGGATTAGAACTGACTGAATTGCAGAATATGACCGTCCCTGAAGATGATAACATCAGCAACGATTCAAATGATTTCACAGAGGTGGAAAATGGCCAGATAAATAGGTGAGTATTTTTCCATGGACACTGCCTGTGCTAAGAAACACACTGTTTAAAACAGCATTCTAATATATACGTCTTGAATTATTCATTACCGAGTCATGCTCTGTTTGAAGATGTAATTTGAATTTCATATGTGACATCTGTTGGGCATAGGCTGCAACAGCAGATAAAGCAAACAGAGTGGCAATTTATTCATCGTTTTGAATCTTTCAAATTAGTCTTAATAAAATGCACAAACGTATAATGTAGCAAAAAGCCAACATTTTGAAATGTCTGCTTGCACACAGGAAAAGACTGATAATAATGAATACAATTAGACCCATGGCACAATCTGGGGCAAATCTCTTTTGTTGACCTTTGATCATCTCCTATATAACAGTTTTGACCTGCCTGGCCACCTCCGTGCATCCAAGCTTCTAGAGATTTTATAAGCTCCTGGCTGGCAGCACATGTAGTCCTGGTCCATGTTTGCAGTTTGGCAAGTTAAACTGGGCAGTGGCTGCCGCTCACTGGTGCAGGGATGGCAAGAAGATGGTAAAACAGAGACTTGCACCTAACTCATGTCAAGTTTAAAAAATACACCTATTTGTCAGTATTGGTGAAAATCACTAGGTTTGTTTAAATTATTGGGATGTAGGCTTTTCCTATAAGATTTACAGTCATTTCCAACAAGCAGCCTGTTCCACCTATGAGTCGTTCTTCAGGCCTTCCTACCAGCCCCCAGCAGGTGCTAAGGTGTCTTGTTTTCAGCAGAGACCTGCTGGCAGACCCTGTTTGGGTTTTGCAAGCTGTAAAACAAGAAGATGTTTTTAGATCAAACTTCCTGTTCAATTATTGCAAACCAAAGTGAAGCCTGTGCCTGCACAGGGACCCAGGCATGCTCAGCACTGGTGCTGCTGAGAAGCCTCTGCTTGCGCATCGCCTTCTCCTTTACTGCGGGGTTGCCACTGCCTGGGTTTATGGCCTTTAAAAATCTCTTCTTTGGCCCTTTGTTCCTTTTGGCAGCAGCTCTTTTGGAGAAACTCACTTTATGATGTGAGAACAAAGTTAAGAGCTGTTTTTTCCCAAGTGAGGGTAGAGTCATAAGGCTCTTGCGGCCATACAGGTGGATAGGGAGCAGCAATAAACACCTGGTTATTCCTTATCTCCATACCATGCGTGCAACATAACCAGTTGGCCATACCCTGGGACCGAGTGGGGGGCCCTGGCTGGTGACATGGGTGACACCCCAGCAGGAGGATGCCAGCCTGTGTTCCCCATTGCCTGCTATGGGGAAGTGCTGGGACGGCTGCCAGCCGTGTGGTGTGGCAGTGGGACCACAGCGCAGCTGCACTGGTGCAGATTAGAGCTGGTCAGGAATTTTCTGATGCAACTGCTTTGATGGAAGGTGCCAAAGTGAAACGCGAACCACTTCTGTTAAAGAAAAAAAAATACCCTGCAACTTTGCCAAAACAAAACAGTTCCAGTACGAACCTGCTCGCTTCCCTGCTGGCTCACTTCACAAAGTGAGATGCTCAGGGGCTGACAGTGGTGAATTCTCTCCCTGGAGCCTGCTGGGGATTTATATCCTCGAGAGAAGGAGTGGCTGCAGCGGGCTGGCTGTGCCTCGCCTCCCCAGCTCGTTGGCTGGTGCCACCAGTAACTGTTGTGGGGAAAAACCCTGCTAACACTTCATCTCACAGTGAATGTTTATGGAGGGTGGGGAGGGAGCGTGCTGTATGTGCCTGATCCTCTGTGGTCATGATGAACTTTGTGGAGTTAGGGCGTAGTAAGCGTGGCAAGGTGTGGGCTGGGTCCGCACTGCCTACAAAGGGAAGAAGAGAAGTGGGTGAGGAAACGGTGTCAGAAACTCAGAGGGAGAATTTCTGATTACTGCTGTGGCTATTAGGGCAGATGAATGCATTCCACAGTTTTCCATTCCTTTCTGGGTAACTTTTTTCTTCTATAGAGCATCATTTGGTTGTAGGATGTAGCCCATTAGGGTTGCCTGTTATCCCTCTACCAGGGTGCTCACTGGGCAGCTACTTACTCCTGCATCTTGTGTGTATAGGGCAGAGTATTTTGCCCTGTATACATTCTGGTGTGTCCTCTATGCCTAAAACAAGAGTTTCAAGGCAGCTAACACTGACCACAGCTTCCAGCACAGCAGCACATTGGCACTGGAGCAGCCCCATCAGCATTCCCTGGGGCTCAGTCACCCATGGCAGCTGCCCTGTGCAAGCACCTCCTCACCAACATGGGTGATGAGCAGGCAGACAGACCCTGCACTATACTCCATGCCAAATGCATCCTGAAAGGGTGTTATTATTCCCTTTCCATAACTACTTTGACAAACACCTTATCTCCATGGAATAAGAGGTTAATGGACGTATGGAAGAACACGTTTTGGCATATGGTGCAAGGTCTTCTGAATCCATCAGAATCCATGGGAATTTTTCCGTTGATTTCACTTGAGCTTTAGATTAGATCTGTAATTTTCAACTAACTTGTTGTTGTTTCAACCTGTTTGATTTTACACTCCTTATTCCATTTTAAACATTCATTTTTCAAGCTCAATATAGAGCAGAGTTTTTAAAGATCTTTTGGAGAAGAAACATCAGGGAGAGGCTGATTCCAGGTCTGGTTGTAAACTCCAAATATTTCTTTATTTTGGAAAAGAATTCTTTATGTTTGTTTGGATTTACATCCTTTTCAGGGGCTAAATATGCAGTTATACATGCAGTTGTATGTAGGAAGGGGATGTAGATTGGAAGGGGCTATACTGGGAGAGGTTTTTGCTTGTATGAAGATACTAAATTTCTTCTGAGGATGTTGGTAAAGAGACTTGCAACAAATCCAGACATGGATTTGGTGACTTTTAACCGTGTATCCTGGCTATAAAACTTTGCCATCTTTGCACATAACTGTAAACCAGCATTTAGATGACGTGCTCCTTATATGTAACTATGCTGATAGCTTTCAGGAAGCTGATGGTTTACAGCTGCTAGTAAATTTTCAGCCCTCCTTGTTCAGTTAACAAAGTTGTTAGACCAGATATGGTCCAAATTTCATGGTGTAAATCAGACCAAGGCTTCTTCTGCATTTCTTGTTCCTACCTGCCCCAGAAATCCTTGCTGTTGATCAGGTTAGCGCTCAGTTTAAGAAGCTGCCTAAGGGTGGAGTCCTGTCATCTTGGCAAAACTAGCTTTCCTTGACAAACGTTTAAGGCATTGTCAAATATCACTTTAATTTAATTATGTTTAAACATATCTGAGATGGCTGAATGGGTTTTGGCTAACTCTGCTTTGCCAAAATGGTTAGCTTGGGGATATCCCCTTAATGAAACATTTCTCTTTTAAGTCCTCGAATACATTAATCTTGGAAACCGTAGTTAAGCATGGTCCTTATAAAACCACTTTATCAGTAAGACTGAGTTTCTGCTTTGCACTAAATCAAGCCAGGAGGAGAATTAAATGAAGAAATTCTTTCCAAGCCAACCATTAGGCTTCCTGCATTGCGAGGATGAGCTAATTATTTTTTGGCCAGGGTTTTCTATTAATGTCTCTGAAAAGTTTTGTGTAAGTTGTTCACACTCAGCTGTGATGTGGGAAACGCAACAGGAAAGCAGAAACATATAAGAACAGGTGATATCTTACAACAATGAGTAAAGTGTGTGAAATGAAGACAACAAACAGCGCAAATGGATTTCATGCTTGTCGGGGAGACGCAAGGCTTTGATGGCACAAACAATCCTACTGCACATTTCCACAGCACCTGTCCCAGTGGCCTCTGGTCCTCTGGAAGGCTGGGAGACATTCATTTCACTTCATTCATATCGTATTTATAAAGATCAAATGTACAACGTTCTGTGACAGTGAATAGCTTGTTTCCTAAGCGCATCTATTGAGCGGGGCAGATGCGTGTCACGCTTTAAGTAGAAATTCCAGTATTCCACCATGTGTTACTTTTCATATGCTACATGGGGGAATAACCCACCCTGAAATGAAAAAAAAAATGTTTATAAAAACGCAAAATCTTGGGAAAAATTGTTTCAGATGAATTCATTGGATTACCTTTGCCCTATTTTATTTAACTTCAGTAATACATTTTGCTTATGGAAAACTTAATCTGTCATTCACTGCATCTGTGCCACCTACTAAGCATAGTCCTGAGGCAACCTTCTCGTCCAGACTTGCAGGTTAAGTTGTCTGCAGTAGCAGATGCAGCACAGACTCCGGACCAGGCAGACCCTATATCCTGCACTTCTGCAGCACAGGGGCTGGGAAACACACCATACAAGAGCTGGGTGCAATGCTATATACCTCATGATTTGAGAGCACAGTAGCCACATTCCTGTGTCTGACTTTGCACACCCATACACATCACACAGCATAGATAGAGAAAAATGTTCAGTGTGACGTGGTAAATGTGGGGTGGATGAAGAGCCCAGCTTGGAATAGAGGGTGAGATGCTGGACAACAAACCCGGTCCATTTTAATGTAAGGCTAACACAGAAGAAGGTACTTCAGATCGATCAATCAAATCAAATGAATTTCCTTAAAATCCCATCCAGAAGGTAAAAATGTGTTTGCTGGCCACAGAAGATACCAGTTCTGCAGAAGCTGTTTACTGTGTCAAAAGTTTTCTGATAGGAAGTCCCACGGTTGCTTTATATTCAGGCAGTATTACTCAATTGTTGTCTTGTATCATGTGTGAACAATAATTTTCATCAAACTTTAATACCAGGAGGCAATAACAATAGTATTTACAAATGTGTTATTTCTGTAATTATTAAGGGGGCTGGAGAGGGATAAGGAGAAGGGGGGGAGGGAGGCAGACAAGTTGCTTCTATCTGAAGTCTGACAAAATCTAAAATGACACATGGTCTCTGTAAATGACAGAAGAAGAAGTCCACAGATGTTCCCAGCAGCCCTTACAAATCCAAAAGAGACAAAACTCTTCTCTGTGCTCCTGCCTGTCCAAATTGCCTGCGGGGTGTTTCGAGAGAGTTGGAATGTCCATTTCAAACCTTTCACACTCTGCTGCCCGCGTTCAAGAGATGGGCTTTAAACAGACATGAAATAGAAAAGCACATGCTCTGAATCAGGTTGAGATTTTATTCTGTGAGGATGAAATACCTACACAGTGAGCTTTGGAAAGTTAATTTTGGATCAGTCTGTGTTAGAAGCGGTTGGGTTTCACTTCTTAAAACCCTGGGGGAGGTTCAGCCATCTATTCCAACTGTGTTAGGGCTGGTAAATGTGGCACAGTATCTACATTTTGTAGCAAATTGGTTGCTGAATTTAGTGGTTTAAAAAATACAGGGGAAGCCTATAGTTGTTTTTTATTCCTATTAAGGAAGTCAAAGCAGACCAGTGGCCAGGAGTCAAAGTTGCAACCAACTCATCAGAAATAGTCCATACGTTTTGCCAGCTGTGCCTGGATTTAAGGGATGAACTCAAAATGCATATGGAGTACACAAAATGGTGAAGACACAGAGCCCAGTGTGTCAGCTGTGGAAGCTAAGTCAGCAGCATTACAACTGCATGATCTTGGTGTACACTTGGAAGCTGTGCTGGTATTCATCACTAGTAACTAGGTCACAGCTGGAGGAGTAGGGAAGTTTGGTAGAGCTCTGTCTGTATGAGTTTGCAGTTGCATTACAAGGCTGAATGCTGCTGGATGTACTCAGTGATGCAGAGTCTTGAGTCACAGCTTGAACGGTTCACCCCTGGCCAGTAGATATTCCCAGCGGAGGGAAAGGACCGGTGGAGCTGCTGTTTGTGTTCAGCGTGTTGTTTGTTTTAATTTAAGAGCCAACTCAATTCACCTGCAGCAGGAAAGGTCTCCGACACTTGGTGACAGCCCCTGGTTAGGTATGAAACATGTACAATGGTTGACGCATTAGCCAGTGCAGCCTAAAACCATCTGTGGATTAGCAAAGATGCCAGGGACTTAATTGTACATAAACATTCAAAAGATGAAAAGCTGAAAGAATGCTTTATACAAACTGAAATATTTGCTGAGAAAAGATCTGTGAGAAAATAACAGCTCATCCAAACCAGTATTGTCATAGATCCCGATGATACCAACAGAGCCGCAGGAGGCAGATCTTGTTCTGGTGACGGTAAGTTCCTAAATGTGGATAAATCAAGGACACAGGACAAGTAAAAGGTGCAGAGAAAACAAAATCTGTTTATTCCATGTTTCCATGCACAGAAGTGTATCAGTTTGCAGTATGGTGAATTCAGCATTGAGTATCGAAAGACACTTAAATGAAAATCAAGTAGCCCTTAGCTGTGCACCGACAGAGCACATTGCCTGGTTCAGGATGGTCCAGGCAGTGCTGGCTGCGTGCAGCACCTCTTCCTCCTCTTAACTCCAGCCACACTGACCCTGCGGTGGCAATTTAGGTACTCGCAGGGTACTGCAGTGCCACCCAATACAGAGGGAACAGATGGGGTCTGTCAGGGATCCTTGGCAGAATGATAACAGCACTAAATGGTAGTTGCAATTAAAGCTTTATTTCCTCAGGATATTATGATTACTGTAGCTCGGAAATTATTATTAGAATGGCACAGGATTCTACAAGCAGAATCAATGAGCTTAATGACTTCTAATCACCTGGATTCTATGCAGATAAGATCAAATCTTAATACATGGTTTGCTGTTACCACTGTAACAACCATAACCTAGATTTTAAATCATATAGAAGGATATAAGTCACTCCCACAGTCCTCAGAGTAACCAGAGGATGGTGGTGGTGTACCTGACCACTGCGGGTCCTGGGTGTCACTGCCCAGCAGCAGCTCCCATCCAAGTTCTTCACTTAGGACTTGTACCTGGTTGGTTTTACAGACACTACAGAATCTGGGTGCTGTTACAGTCCCCTGTTCTGTGAGGGGGTCATCACCACTGCTTAGTAAACTGGTTGCCTTGGGACATTCAAGGCTGGCAAGGAAGGGAGTAATCAGACTGGAGCCCAGGAGTTTGAGGCTGACAGGGGAAGAAGACATCTGTTTGGTTTGTCTGCTTGGTTCACAGGACCTTCCGGGCCTGATTATGAGGGAAAGGGAATGAATACATGACCCACTCAGTCACAGAATGGCTGTTTGCCTTATGAAATGGCATTAGTAATGCTAAGCACATGAGCAGGGGTTGGGAGCAGAGGATACCTGTCACTCACACCTCTGCAGGACACTTGAAGGAGTATGTCTCTGCAGATAGATTTCTTTCCCATCCACACAGCTGGTGCTGTTGCTTTACTGAACCTTCTAAAAGACTTACTCTCTATATATACATTTATTCTGATCTTACGCTCATGTTACCTTTATTGATGCTCAACATACACTGATATCAGTGAAGCCTAATCCGGCTCATTACATAATTATGAGTCTGACCTCTTTTCACATACAGTTTTTATATGTTGCGTACTTTGTAATCACATGCTGCTCACAGAATTAATGTGTTCACATTTCCTAAACACTTGCTGGAAATAAATCCTCTGGCTTCTTTCAGCAAGTTTATTTCGGATCGCGAAAGCAGAAGAAGTCTCACAAACAGCCACTTGGAGAAGAAGAAATGTGATGAATATGTAAGTCTCTCTCGCTGTTCTTTTCCCTGTCAAAGTGAACTCTGTGTTGTGCATATGAAGGGCCTTTAGACACGGTCTTCAGAAGCACTGGGCACACACAATTATAACTGAAATTCAAGTTTCTGTAGGAACAGTGTGTGCTCAGCACTTTTAAATAGATAAATAAATAAGTAAAATTAACCCAAACAAACCTTTTGGTCAAGTTGAGGCAAGGGAATCCCTCTGGCCTGTGTTAGGCAGAAATCCTAGTGGGTCCTTATGTCCTAACAATATATAAATCAAGCACCTAAGATGTTTCACAGGCATAGCAAAAGGTGGAGTTTGAAATTGAAACTGTAGTGTGAGTTGTATATTGCCTCCAACCGTGTCAGTTTTCAACAGTCAGAGTGCAGCTGTGACAGTGTTCAGAGATGCTTTTTCCCCTTTCAAACCAATTCTTACAAAGTCATTTCCATAGCAGTGCTTACTTATATCTGATATACTGCAATATATGTGGAGTTTGAAGCACAGATGCATTTCCCTGCTCCATTCCAAGCTGTTGCTGACACGTCGGTCTTTACTTCTCCAGATTCCAGGAACTACTTCTCTGGGGATGTCTGTCTTCAACCTCAGCAATGCGATTATGGGCAGTGGGATTTTGGGTCTCGCTTTTGCCTTGGCCAACACAGGAATTCTCCTTTTTCTGTAAGTATTTGTGTGGTGAGTAGCTGATCTCTGTGCAGTTCCACTGCATTCAAAGAACATGTGTGCTGCCATCAAGTGGAAGGATTTAAACTCCGTCTATAATCAAATATAGCATTTAAGCTTGAAAGTGTTAGCTACAAGTGTTTGGACTTCTTTTAGTCAAATCTTTTTCAGGGAAAAGCTACTAGTTGTAATGCTAGAGTAAATCAAGTCCATGTTATTTTCTACCTAAGCCTAGCTAGGGATTTTTCTAATGGTCCATAGGCTACACATACATCAGAAATATTCAGTAGGAATACTTGCAATTGGATAGTACCTAGTTCTTAAGTCATGTCACAGGATCACCAGAGCTTTCATCGAAGCATGATGCAATAACTACTTTTTTGAAACCAAGAAAAAGAATGAGAGAATGTTTATATCCATTTATATGTTCCATATAATATTTCCATCTCATTCCCATGGTTTCTTCAGTTTCTTATGTGAGAGTCTTTGAGAGCAAGCATAAACATAGCCAAGATTTTAGTATAAAAAAGAATTGAGTAGAGTACTTAACTCCAGCAAAAAAGAGGCATTCTGTAAAGGAGAATTTTATAGTTTAGGAATGAAATGTTGCCAGTGGATGAGTAAGATGGTGTTGTTCTGGATCTCAGTATGATACGTTTCATTGTGAAAAGTGATTGTTAGGAAATCAGTTGGGAATTGTGTGCAGGTTTCAATGATGAATGTTCATTGAGGGAAGAAATGCAGTTATTTACAATCTTTGAGAAGTGTTCAACACAGTTATTGAGTTTACAGATTACTCTTACAAGGTGTCATTTCTTGAATGTCAAATCTAAAAATCTAGAACTTTTGTTTTCTTCAGGGTTTGGGAAATATGAGCCCTGTATATAGCAGAGTAGATGGCCAAAGTGGTACACATAGCCATCTGCTCTGGGGTTTTGTGCCCGGACAGCTACATCCATGCTGCTAGCTTACAGTTTGCTGTGGTTGGGTAACATCCAGGAATAATCCAAGGCCTTAATCCATTTACATTAAGAATGTACAAAGTCTCATAATCATGGTGTCACTAAGTCAGGCTATAAAGTAGCTGGACTCTAATTTAGGTCTTATGCAAAGCAGCTGAGTTGGTTTTATTTTTGCTGCTTTCTCTTACCCAGTGCACTAACCTGTATGTGATGTGATATTCCCTGTGATGCTCTGACAAGCACACGCAGACCGGTGGTGGCAAAAACTGCTGTCACCAGGAAATAAAAGTTCTTTCTTTTCAGCCATGTTACCTCTTCTGTGATAAAAGTGTCTCAGCCGAGGAGCACCCTCAGCTGCTCCTTCCTGCTTCAGTTTTCTATAATCTCAGCCTCGTCTCATTCTTGCAGCAGTTTTTCACGAGAGTGAAGTGAAATGTGTTTGCTCTAAAGGATGTAAAAGGCAGTTTCTTTTAAGTGAAATAGATCAGACCAGTGATGCAAACACCAGAGAAGTTCCAACATCGTGTGGTGGTGACTGGGCTCCTCTTGGGCTGAGTAGTGAGTGTGTAGATCTGTACCACCACATTGTTCAAAAGACTGCCAACCCTGAATGTAGAGATTTTATACGGTAAATGACAGCATTATTCTCTACAGAATTAACTGTGTGTATTTAAAACTGGATAATTGTTTTTGTTAGCTTTGTAATGCCTTTAGATCTGTTGGTCTGGCGGTAGACCAGCCCGCTGAGATCAAAGGTAAGGAAGCTAGCAGGACCTAACTGACCATGCTAGCAGTGCTTTCCCCTTTGAAGCCTGGTCATACAGGATCCCAATGTGGTGTCTGCAGTTACACACGAAAGTTGAACTCCTTTAAATGTTCTTTTATCATGTGACAATCTCAAGAGTTAAAACTAGTCCATTAATGGTAGATTTTTTCGTCACACTCATTTAGTGTATCTTTCTCATAAATGTATATTTCTGTTGTCACAATCACAGGTAGATCTTAGAACCATTTCTGCATCACAAGTGATTAAAGATAAAGCCCTAGCAATACTTTCATATCTGCACATTAGAAAGCATTTAAATTCATTGTTCTTGACTAGCACAGATGTGGAAGGTTCCTGTGTTGCTTTGTCTGGTATTGGCTTGCACCATCCCTGAGAAGCGGAGGTGGAAAAATTAAAGGAGCATTTTCAGCACTAACAAAGCATACCCAGCCTGATTTCCTCTCACATCTTTTAGGCTCCTGCAGTGTGCAGTATGCGCTGCCATGCATACCTGAATCGGTTCAGATCCTATACTCTTGGCATAAGACATGCAAAATAAATGTGACAGTGAGAATATACTCTCACATCCTATTTGCATAACTTGGTGCCATAGCAAAGTGTCATGATTTCTAGGCAAAACAAATGTAGTAGGAACTTAATCCCAGTACTGTTGATATCTACACCCTAGCCAAGAAGAGCATCGTTTCCCGTATGCATAAGGAGATAAAACTTCACTACAGAATGATGGCATGAAAGGCTTGGGAAGCTGTGGATAGGCCAGACCAGGCAGGGATGGCAGGAGCACTTCTTGCTGCCTGTGGTTTCATCTTGGAGAGCCAGGACCAGAGTGATGGATTGTGCTGCAGAGACAAATGGGCCAGCTGAGTGCGAGATCAGCCTGCCATGCCATGGCACTGCACATGGTCTGAAAAGCCCTGCTGAGGCACAGGACCTTGTTAGATGAGGTGCAGTATGAGACTACAACCAAAGTTTCACACTGCATTCTGCAGCTGCTTCTGCTAGGGTTGGCTGGAAGCAGCCATAAAGCCACAGCCAACTCTTCTAGAGGTGTAGGGTAGACCAGACCCTCTGGGAGGTTGTACAATGGCAAATGCCATGCACTTCCACACTGTTCTACACCCCATACCTTGTGTGCTTCAGAGCTGTTCTGTGCAATAGGCACAAGCCTCGCAGGTCTGCTGCCTCTAAAGCCTGGGACTGGACAAGAAGGCTGGGCACAGCACAACCAGTTTCAGCTGATCTGGTAATATGGCAGCTGGGAGCAAACAACAGTGCCATTGCAGAACATTTTGTTCTTCACAGCACTGTATGCATCCCCTGCCCTAAACTGTTTATTCTGGATCTGCTGGGAGGAGGTGAGTTTTGTATGTCCTGGTCACTTGCATAGCTGCCAGCACTTCTTTAAAAGCAGGCAGAATGAAAAGTACAGGAGTGCTTTTGGTCCTGCAGTGCGAGCTTCCCTGCTTCTGTTTTGAGTTTGTGCAAAGCGAGTGGCATGGACATTATCATTCCTTTCCAAGGGGTGGTTCTGGCACCAATATTCCCTGTCCATACCACAGCCCTAACACAAACAAGTTCTTTATACAGTGCTAAGGGAAATGCCAAGTGTCCCTGCAAGAACCCTATGGGGAGCTAAGGACAACAGATCAGATAAATACCTGGCTGCTTGGGAGTGTTATTTTTACCGCTGCAGAGGCTCCGTGAGCTCAGTGCCTGAAAAACGAGAGCTTTTAATATTGAAGTAAACTCTGTGCTGGCATGCAGAGCAGGAGCCATTTGGGACTGGAGTGAGTCAGCCCAGCACAGAGCATAGGCAAGCTGTGAGCACCGTGCCTGCAGGCAGGCAGGGATGTAACAGCTCTGCAGGGAACACGAGAAATGGAGTGACCTCAGCCAGTGCAATCTCCCTTCCCTTCTTCACCTTCTGGAGGAGAAACACCCTTTGGGCTGTACAAAGAGTGTGTTGTTACTGTCAACCATCGCTCTTTGTTGGCAAAAGAGCAGTTCCTCCTATCACCTCTTTATGTTTCTCCCTTCTCTGGCCCCACGAAACTCGTGGGTCATTATTTGGCTCTGAAGTATTTCTAGTCTAAGATAATAAAAAAGTGGGGGGAGGAGGCTTCTTATCCTGTTCTTTCCTATGAAAAAGATGTGTTGCTGCCTATCTGTAGCAGCAGCTTGTTTTCTGTTAAATCCTAGGCTTATTTTTCTTGGTGTCCTGAGAATAGTTGTCATAATAAAGAGAGGAATTGCCAACAGATTGTCTGAATGCTCTTCGCGCACATCGTGAAAACATCATCAGGTCTTTGTGTGTCAGAGTGTTGGAGAGGAAAGCACACATGGTGCTTGGCTCCAAGACACAGAGCAATGAGCAAATGTGGTTTTATGCACTTAGCCCCCGGCACTGACTAATTATCGTTTGTGCCAGCAAGTTCCCTACACAAACAGTTTGGTCATTACTTCCTCCAGTTCTTCTACATGAAGTCAAATTGTGGATCACAGCAGACCAGGAGTGGCGTCAGTGAGGGAACATCAGTTGCCACCTGGACAAAGGATAAGCCTTTGGTTTCTGCCTTTATTCCCAAGGGAAGCCAGATGAGCCTTGACTCCCCTCCTCTTCCCCTTGCTTGTGCACATAAACACTGTTAGAGCACCCTTTTGATAGCACATGAAACATGCCCTGGCAATAGATGCTTCCATTTGGTATGGAAATTCTTAAATAGACAACTTTCCTTCTGAAGTTTTCACTACTTCCAGAGAAAAAAAGCTTTAGGTGGTGAGGGACATACCTGGCTCATCCCTGCTCTGACTAAATCATAATTCCTGTCTGATAAGACGTCTTTATTCTTGCTTCTTTCAATATGGGGAGGTATAACTCGCTGACAGGCTGCTCTGCTGTCTGACATGGTTGAATCCTTCTGTGTGCAGGGCTTCCTGCCTGCACTGTGGTGTGGTAAAACTGTGAACGGTATGTGAATCACACGTATTTTTAGGGCTTTTTGCATTGTCAGAAGAGTGAAAAAAATATCTTGGAATCAACAGGAATATGACCTGACATGAAATACTGCAGTGTTAGAGCTCAGCTCTTACAGTAAGCTTTATTTTCTATTCTTTTGTAGGCTGCTCTTGGTTTCAGTGACACTGCTATCTATTTATTCAATACATCTCCTGTTGGTGTGTTCAAAGGAAACAGGTAATTTAAGATGTTATTATACTATTTCAGTAGACTTGTAAAGAGCAAGAGATAAAAAGTGCTCATATAAGGCCGGGTGCTTTGTGTAAGATGGAATTTCCATCGCTTTGCTGACACAATGGAAAAGCCTAACACATTTGGGTCAGAATTAACAAGAATTTATGACATGTCAATGGAGAACAGCATGTGACCATCACTACAGAGAGGAAAAACTTACTACGACAAGTGAATTTTGCTACGATGAAATGTTGTCTTCAGTGAACTAGAAAGAACAGCTCACAGTTTCTTTGCATTACAAAACCAATTGCAAATGAAATGTTATGAATCTTTGCCTATGGTGATGCAGGTTAACATGAAATTCCTGATAAGCCTTTGTGGTATAGTAAGAGGTTTCCTACAGCATAAAAGGGAACTGTTCCTCCAGAGAGAAGTGTATCTGTAGGCAAAATGTATTCTAAACACAGAAATAGGAAGTAACCTACAGTGTTACGTGCCATTGTGCTCAGAAATCTGGGAGACTCTTCCCTTGGGAATCAGTATCTGATTTTTAAAATTATCTATGCACGAGAGCACTGTAATATTTTACTATGTAATTTGGACACATATGAGTTACTGTAATAGCAGGTATTACACAGCATAGGTTGCAACAGCCTGTTTAAATTTAGGTACGTATGCCCAGTTGTGGACATTAGTGCCCTCTTAGTTCTCAAGACTCTAAGCCTTGTTTCTATGCTGCTGTTACATTTAAGCTCAAACCTTCTGTTTATACAAGTTTCAAAGCAGAAATGTCAGCTGTAAGGAAATATGGAGAAAACCAAACAATGGGATGCATTTTAATAATCATCGTTACAGCGCAGCATCTGCAATATTTCTCTCTTTCTGTTCTCATCCTCACAGTGTCCAGTCTTTTTCTCAGCCTAAATCACAGCGAAGCAAAAAAAACACCATTTAAGACAAACTAATTAATGGAGTGGTTTCTCAAGCTTAACAGATATTGAGAAGTTTTAATTTACACCTCTCCCTGCTCTTACCAAAAACATACCACACTGAGAATTCGCAAGTTAAGGCTTCCTCATTAGAAGTTGTAAATTGTCCTGTAAACAGTGGCTGCCCTCATTTGGATCATTTAATCAAAGCAAGCAAATTGCAGAATAGCAGTTACTGGGTCTGCTTTGGCCAGGCTGCCAGTGCTGACTTGGGGATTCTACTGTACCAAGTTCTGCCTGGAGAGGAGGCTTTCTGCGTCACTGTCACTGGGGAAGCAAACCTAATACCTACATGGGGATACCAGAACTTAACATGTTACTGAGGTATAGACAGACTCATTAAAGGGGTGTAAAAGCTTCACTAAGAACTTCAGTTTCAAAAGTGCCTGGTAGCCAATGATAACATTTACAGACGTCAAGACAACATTCCTACGTAAGTTTCAGCCCTAGTAATTGCAAGAGAGCTCTATTTACTTGCAAAAGGCAGATATGGCTGCACAGATGGGTGGTTTGCTGAAAAGGAAGCATTAGAGTTTCAACCCAGCAGCTGTCACCAGTGTATTTGTTACCTTTCTCCTCCATTCTTTACACGCAGGCTGCATGGTGTATGAAAAGCTGGGTGAGCAAGTCTTCGGTACCCCAGGGAAAATGCTTGTCTTCGGATCTACATCTCTCCAGAACATTGGAGGTAAAGGAGATGAGAGACACTGAAAAACAAAACCCAGAAATATCTTAATCTTGCAGCTACCAACCAGTCCGGTTCCTCCTTCTCTCAATGACGTCCTGGGATCTTCATGCTCCTCAATATTGCTGTGGCTAACACTTCACATGCAGCCTTTTAAATATGCTGTATTAGTGCGTGATCAGTAGTTTATGGTCAGTTATAGTTTGGGGTCTTCTGTCATCAGACACTGGTGTGGGAAAAGGTTCAGGATGCTTCTCTGTAGTTGTTTCACAAAATATCTTACTTGTTTTCTAAACTGACTTTCTTCTTCCTCCAGCAATGTTGAGCTATCTCTTCATAGTCAAAAATGAGCTGCCTTCTGCCATAAACTTCCTAATGGGAAAAGAAGAAAATTTTTCGTAAGTTGAATTAATCTTGGTGGTTAGATTATAGAATTTAACGCTATGTAGATAAGTTTAAGCATATGTTTATAAAATCTTTTAAGTGTGGGATACTCTTTAGATTTGTCCAAGTAGATTTTTCATAGGAATATCTCAGGGGGTTAGTAAAAACCAAAACAACTCTGGGAAGGAAAAGAGGATGAATAGGAAATGGAATGTGAAGTCATCAGTCGTCTCTCTGTGCACACCAGATATCATGTAGAATTGTGGTCTATACAATTCTCTTATCATAGGATCCAATCTTTTAGAGTTAGGCATCACCTTAAGGTATTGGAAACAATGCATGTTTAAGATATGTTGCATTTTCCTGTGTCCTTAGCATCTTACAGAATTTTGCCTCTGAAGCACTGTCTGTAGTATGATATTCTCAGTACTAGAATACAACAACAGGAGAATATTATACATAGGTTTCTGGCACTTACCACTCCATGACATTTACCAGCTTCTTTAATAAGAGGGGTGGTGAATATTCTTTGCACTGGGTTATATGGTGTGCTGTAGTACACAAGAAGAAAGCGGAGATCCCATTCCTCAGGCCTCCATACTAAGTTGGACCAAGCAGTGGAAATAGTCATACAGAATGTCACTGACGCTGTCCCTTCTCCACTTTCTTGCTTTCCAGCAGGATTCAAAGCACTTGGCTAGAAGGAGATATATGCTTGGGCTGGCTAGTGCATGCCAGCCTGAAGGAGCCTGGTTTGCTGCTCCAAGCACATGCCCAGGTGGTTTAGCAAACAAATCTGGTGCCCCCCACCCTTGCCCCACTGAGCTGTATGTGTTGCCCCTTTGCACGATCTTTCGTCATCTTGGCAGGGTGGCTTGTATCAGGTTAGGGAGGGTGGTGTTCTGCCTCTCAGTCCCACTCGCTGATCTCAGCAGTAGGGTCACATATTCCCTGGTAACTATGGAAATCTGCCGTACCTGAGTCAGAGCAGTGCCATGCTTTAAGGACTGGATACTTAATGAGTCTACAAAGCTTAGATGTGGCCCACATCTCTCCTTTTGTAGGAGCTTGTAGGGTATGGAGACCAGAGGTAGCTCTGTAACTGCAGCAAAGAGGTTGACTGAGTGTGAGAAAAGCCAAAGAGGGTTTAAGGTGTGCTCATGGGTTCTTTCAATTCTTTTATACAGGGCATGGTACGTGGATGGGCGGATTCTTGTTGTCACAGTGACGTTTGGTATAATCCTCCCTTTATGTCTCCTTAAGAACTTAGGTAAGATGAAAATGTCATTGTGGGAATAAAATAAAGGAGCCCAGACATCATGCCACTGGCAGCCACACTGGCAACTCAGCTGTAATGAAAAATAAATGCTCTCATTGTAATCTTAGCAGCCACCCTGGTCCAGGAATAAGCTGTGTTTAAGCATCTTGGAACAAGTAAGCCTAAATTGTCACAGTGGTTGAACTCGGTATAGACCAGCTTCCTCTGTACCGCTATGGAAATGTGTTTCTAAAGTTACAGTTAAGAGGGTCTTCATTTCATAAAGCAGTTCTGTTTTATGTGTGCCCTGTGCAAATAAATTACAAAAGATTACAAAAAATAACTTAATTTTCTATCAGCATCAAATTTTTTGTGGTGAGGTTAATTGGAGGCACTGGGCTTTGAAGATGTGTATTAAGGATTGCATTTTCAGATGTGTTTGAGTCCACAGAGATGCCAGGAGGTACACAATGTGCTTTTTAAGACCATGTAACAAGTTTTGGCACTGAAGTCCTGTTGGGATCTTCCTTCCCAGAAAATAACCCACATTCAGCTGACGTGGCTCGTATCTGGGAATCTGGGTCACATTCTGATTGCAGTTGCACATTTTCCGGTTTCTTTCAACTATCACAGGCCCTTTCAAAAGAAAAAGTAGTTAAACTGACGTAAAGGTGACCCTCGGGAGGTCAAACCAGTCAGAGAAAGGTTTGGGTCTGTCTGAAAGCCACAAGGCTTGAGGTATGGGAGACTCTCACCCTGGCAGGACATGGGTTTATCCTGCCCAGAAGCTCACGATGCATATTAGATGAGTAACACATTCAGACTTCAAGAAGCAGTAAAAAGAATTAAAACCCAAGATACGGGTAAGGAACATAATTTTGATGAATTTCCTTTTAATTTCTTTCAGGGTATCTTGGCTATACCAGTGGATTTTCATTAAGCTGCATGGTATTCTTCCTGGTAGTGGTAAGTTCAGCTTGCTTTCTGCATTGGATGACAGTCACTTGATAGGGTACTCACAATTTCCCTCATGTTTTGATTGTAATTTGCTTTTTATTATTATTTTTAGCAATTAGCTGTCTTCCACTCTTATTCTAGGTTATTTACAAGAAGTTTCAAATTCCCTGTGGTGGAGTGGAGCTAAATGCAACATCATCTAGCCTATCAAATAGCTCAGCATATGACAATATGTGTAAGCCAAAGTATGTTATCTTTAATTCCAAGGTATGTCTCTTTTTATAATACTTATTCTTAATTCACATAACATATGCACCTATACCTCGTGTTCTTAGTCTGCTCAGGATCACGCTGGGCCCTATTCTCCATGCTTCCACTCGTGCTTCTTGCCTACTCTTAAGGAGATGCCATGTTGAACGTCCCTCCTTGCTGCCTAGCTCTGTTCCAGTAGTAGGTGTGCCAAGGCTGTGAGCCCAAGCTGCCAGCAGACAACTAATGCTTTCTTTGGGAAAGTTTTCCTTTCCACTGCTTCTCACTCTCTGTGCTGGAATTGCGCCTTTAGGCTGTAGTAGAGCAGAGGCTGAGTAAGCCATTCCTGCGTCCAAAGTCCAGAAGTAATCCCTCTGTCCTTCTGCAGACAAACCACTCCTTTGTGACCGGGTACGTGTTTCTGTAGACATACAGTGAACTGGATTGCAAAAAGGATATAGTTGAAAGCTAATCCAGCAGAAATTTGATTGCCTTTCAGCTGGATGCTTTCCTCCATCACCACACAGCTGCAGGAAAAGCTGTGCCAAGAGAATGTGAAACAGCAACTGGCTGTAGCTGTGGGAGCAGGAGGATTGCTCCTGCCCGCTGTGCCAGGGCGCAGTGCTCATTAAACAGCGCCTTATCCAGCAGGGCAGGTACCCAGGGTGCTGCAGGCACATCCATAGGGAATGCACACATAGAGCATCTGCATGCAAAGTTTAATGTTTTCTAAATTAATCCTACCAGCTTTGGTTGAAGAAGCCAACCCGAGCACTTTTCTTTAGTTAGGGGTAGCAATGAGCCCAGATGCAGTGTGATGGACTAGGAATTAGTTAACCTGGAGTGCAGTAACAGCTTAGGTGTAGGCATATATACCTACATTGCCTACATATGTATATACAGTCTATACTATATACTATGTATGTATACATAGTCTTCTCCTACGGTGTCAGCATTTGACTTGGAGTCAATGGAGGCACATGGGGAGTATCAGTTCACCTGAACTGGGCGTGCTTGATCTAGACTCTAGAGATTTACCCCTGGGGCCAACAGTTTGCCAGTCATTTGGGCGACTTTGGTGTGTGAGAGGAGCCAGTTTCACAGAATCAGAGGGTGGCTGATGTTAGCAGGGACCTCTGGAGGGCCATCATCTGCTCCAAACTCCCTGCTCAAGCAGGACTGCTTAGAGCTGGTTGTCCAGTACTGCATCCAAGCAGCTTCTGAGCATCTTCATGGAGCGTGCTATGAGTGAGGGAGAGGAAGCAGCACAGGCCTGGATGAGGCAGGATGGCTGGAAAGCGACCAGCGTATTTACTGGATGTGTCAGGCCTGGGGCATACCCCCGGATGGCTTCTGTGGGAAGGGGATGCCTGCGACCAGCATAAATAGATCTCAGGGCTGGGTGGAGCTGCATGTAGGGATGGACTCATTTTGTCCTTGCAGGAGGACCTGTTTTTCATGCGATCTGTGTTCATACCCATTCCCAGGGGAGAATGGAAGTGCTTGGGCACTGAGATCATTTGTGAAACTTGGCTGTGTGCTGAGGACTGAAACCCACTCAGGTTTTTGGTGGAGAAGGGGGTGAGGTCCGTCCGTCCCCGTCCCCCCCCAGAGGCCTCCTGCACTTCTTGGTGACGTAACGGTCTCTCTCTTTCCCCAAGGAAAAGCATGCTCCCTCCACAGCCCTCCTAGCCCTTTTGTTGGCCTGGGAAATGAAGGGACTCAGTCTGGTACCTTGAAATATCCATTTATTTGTAAGTTCTGCATTCCTGTTCTCTTTTCTTACAGTCTGGATATGGGCTTCCTCTTCAGGACTTCAGCCTTAGCACCACGGGTGCGCGCCCCTCTCCATGCCAAGGCAGGGTAGCGTGGCGGTGACCCGCCATCCATCCCTTGGATGCGTGACACTGCTCTAGTAGCGCTGGCAGTAGCTGGGCAGGGAAACCCATCCCAGGGAGCAAAGCCAGCTGCCCCATGGCATCCAGCACTGCTCTCCACGAGCAGACTCAGCAGAGAAGGCTTTGTCCTCCCGTTGGGAGCGCGCTGCTTTCTGTGCTTCATTAAACACGCGCCAATTGACAGGTCTTCTGCCTCCTCTGAAGGCTCTCAGCGTTGGGTTGAAGAGTCCAGAGAGGCGGGAGCTGAGGTAGTTGAACACGGATTGTGTCTTCACGCCGCTGGGGGAAATGCTTCTTAACTTGTTCTCTGAAATTCTCTCTGAACAGACCGTGTACGCTTTGCCCACCATTGCTTTTGCGTTTGTGTGCCACCCGTCAGTCCTCCCGATTTACAGCGAACTTAAAGAGTAAGCCTTCCTCTTCTTTTATTTTCCCCACTTCATTGTTTTGAACTGCTTCACATGGAAAACTTTAGCGCAGAGGTGCTCTGAGTCATTCTTGCCATTCGCAGGAGATGTGCTTTAATAACACCCGACAAGCCAACAAGCGTGGCTGTCAGATAGGAAATCTGGCCCCCAGGCGTGCCACTGGGGGGGAGCCTGAGGATAATGCAATGCTTTGGGAGTTTTCTCTGGAAGTGCACAGCAGCCTGGCAGGGAGAGCCAAGTCGTGCTGGTTGTTATTTGGCACTGGAGAGGGGCATGTGTTCAGCTGATGGTGTTCGTTCCAGTGCGACTAGAAATGTGTTGTGGTAGCAGGAAAAACAAAGTGCTTTCAGCCTCCCCTGTACTAAAAGACCTTTGCCAGTACGGCTGTCCCACTGACACCTGCACAGGGCTGTGGGGACGTGGCGGCTGGCCCTGCTGTGACATTGCTGGTGGCACCAGGGAAGAGGTTGGGTCAGTCAGACCCATGGATGCCCTCAGGTCCCAGCCGCTTGCTGGGTGCTTGGGGTGTCAGGTGTCTTCAGCAGGTTCCCAGGTGCCTATTTAGGGCATCCCTGTGGGAATGCAAGTCAAGTTTAGGTACTGGAGTGCGAATATTTCAGAACAGATACCTAAAAATGAAATGTTTGCATTTAACCTATTTTATGGATCTACACTGGTCTGCATAAGTTCATGATTTGCTACCCATAGGGACACAAATGTTCCTCTGCAAACATTCAGAATGTGTTTCAATCCCCCCTGTATAATTTTACTTCTACTTGATTTTGACCTGTTTATTTAATTACTGAAGTGTTTAAGGGCCATCCCTCTTTAATCAGCTTCACTCTTCACTGTTTCAGCGGGTATGGCCTGAGAGTAGAGCCACAGAGTGGACTCACCATCTCTTGACTTAAGCCCCAAGGAGGGTCCATTTCCCCAGTCCTTCTCTTTCTTGTGCAGCTGTCAATGAATTCCTGTTTTAAATGAAAATGCATTCATAAGTCTCTCCAGAATTACTATATTTATGCAGAGTGGTAATAAATTTTTAAACAGCTATTGAAAAATCCAGCCTAGCCATTTTTATGTGTTCTCTTTCTTCTCTTCTTTCTCCAGCCGTTCACAGAAAAAAATGCAGTTGGTTTCAAATATCTCATTTTTTGCCATGTTTCTGATGTACTTTATGACTGCCATATTTGGCTATTTGACTTTCTACGGTAAGTATGCAGTTCTTTACTGATCAAAGTAGAAAGGGAATACATGTGAAATCAATAGTGTATAATGGAAAGAAAAGTCCCATTTATTTGCATTAAAATACTCAAATAATTTTCCTTAAGGTTTTCATATTGGAGGTACAAATCTTTTCCTCCTTTTCCCCTATAGTTGAAAAGCATAAGTGAAAGTATTATTTGCAAAAGGCATATTTAGAACACGAGGGAGAGACTGGTTTAACAGCATTGGGGATTAGCTGGGCCCCACTAAGATTTTCGTTCTGAGGTCCTCACCTGAATGTTGTGTACACTGGAAGTGATTGAAGCACGGCTTATCTGCGTAAAATGAGACAGATCTGAGAGCGTGTCCTAGGAAATGAGTATCAAATCAGCCATCACAGCTTTTTTATGTCCTTATTGGTGCTTTTATCATAGAGGTGAAGGACCAAATGTTTTCCCTGCATCCCTAGAACTGACCCCTCCAAGCCTTGATTAAATAAACTGGCAGTGAAGATGGGGAAGCTTGGAGAGTTGTCCCAGCTCAGCTGCTGCAGGATGGTTATTTCAGTGTTTGAGACTTCCACCCTGTCTCTTTTCATGCTTATCAAGTCGTAAACAAATTACGTTGTAGCACTAAAGGATACAACATGTATGCCCTAAAGGCAAAAGTATTAAGCAGGATAAAATATAAGTGTTGCCCAGGAAGCTACTCCCATGTCCCAGTAGAACAGGAATGTTGAAAAGTAGTGTCTTTTTTCCATGAGCCGTTAAGGGGTTACAAGACAGATGACAAAGCTGATGTTTGCCTTTTATCTCAGAGTCACCAATAGGTCATCAGTCTTCTCCACCCTATTCCAAGTGACCTTTTTGTTACTATCTCCTCATACATGATAACCGTTCCTTGTGAGCCACGTATTGCAAGAGAAAGAAAAATAAGCAAATATGAAATGTGGCATTTTTTTCTCCCCAAAGGTAGAAATCATCTATCTCATCTTTGTTTTTCTCTCATTCTGATGATGAGGCCTTGAGTCAGCATGCGTTGAAGTAACTCGAGGTCACCTGTTCTAACTTTCCCAATACAACCGCAAACCCTCTGCAAGTGACAACCACAACTCATCCAACTGCTCCCATCTAACACGTTTTTGTAGAACCGCATCAAATTAGCAGCCCCGGGGAGCCAAGTGGGTGTAAATCAGCACGGACCCCTTCGCTTTGGCAGGGAGGAGATTCTGATGTGATTGCCCCAGGGATCTGAGGAGGCAGATCCGTGGCGCTCCTCTCTGGGAATCTCCCACACCCCTCAAGGACGAGGGTCTGGAGTCCATGGAGGAGGTAGGGGCTGCGTCCTTCTGGCCCTCCCGAGGGGGAATGGCGGAGGAATCCCTGGGTGTCTCGTGTGCCTCTTCCCATGTCAGGCATCCCCGCTTCCCAGCACCAAGCGCCTGCAAGTGGAAGCTGTGCGGCTCTGCTGCGGCTTCTGCAATGGTCAGTGCCATGGCAGGCAGCAAAGAACACACTGAGGGAATACAGAATTCCCCCGCTTTGATCCTTCTTCCCCTTTAGACTGACGAGACCTTACCTTTCATATGTTCACTTACAGTTTTCTAACCCTCTTCTCTACCCTTACCTGGGTAAGAACATTTTTTTATTGTGGCCATTTCTTCTTTACACCAATAGTACTTGTCTGTTTGCTGTGTTCTCGAAAGTGTTGCAGTGATGACTATATTTACATTGCAGAATTACAGAAAAGAGGTGTTTTTCTTCCCCTAAAAGGTCACAGTGTGGTTGGGCTCTGTGGTGTATCTAGCTGAAAGGAAAACAGATCTTCAACTGTAAGCCTTGCCCTTCACTTCCTACCTGGCTGCAGTCCGTGAGCGGTACAGAAGTTGCAGTCTGTGCTTACAGGAGCAGAGTAAGCTCTGTGTTGCAGAAGCTGTGCATGTGCCCGGCTTGAAAACCCCACTCCTTAATCTGCAGGGAGGTGGGAGAGTGTTTTCTTTCTCCTGGTGGGGATTCAAGCACTGTGTAGGTGGTGTTGACCTGTGTAGGTGGTGTTGACCTCTCACCAGAAGGGTGTCCTGGAAGGAGCACAGGCATTTGACCACAGGACAGATCCCTCTGCCTCCAGGAGTACATGAGGTTTGCCAAGTGCCAAAGATTTTCAATTAGATGTGGCTGCCGAGTTCACTTTAAGGACTTTGCTTTAAGAGCTGCTAGGTTTTACCAGCAGCTTTCTAAGATTAGCAGTCAGAAACAAAACATGAGCCTAAAACGGGGCAGCGAGTATGTTTTGTGGTGTGCTTAACAGCCGCCCCCTTAGGTTATTGCTCCTAGATATCTGAAAGTTGCAAAGCTAACACATAGGTCCCTCAGCAACTTGGTTTTCCTGTTGGTTAGCACACACAGAACTGTTCTGTGCTGTTTACCGCAGCTGCAAGGAACCATTTTTGCTGGAGGTTGTGTTAAAACACTGCCAGTGCCTGCACATTAGGCACCTCCCGTGATTTGTCTTGGCTGCTGGGGCCAAGCTGCAGGCACTGCTGGGGGGTGGCAGGTTCAAGAGAAGAAACCATCAGAAGAGCTGCTGAGGGATTTGAGTGCAAATGTCAGAACATACCACTGAGAGCTCACCCTAGATAGGCTTTGTTCTTGGCTGAGAACAGGGGCACTGCTTTTCACTGGAGGTTTATTTGCTGTTTAGATTAATTTAGCTCAAAACCTTGTGGTTTATATTAAGTTCAGCAGTTGCAGTGCATGTGGTTATTTTTATATCATTTGAAACTTAAAAAAAGCCCACAGAACTGATTAGAAATAGCTTATTTCACTTTACTTATTTTTTCATATATGTATATATGTAAGCAAGCTTTTGTGTATGTCTCACTGTTGTCTTTCCTACAGTGAAAATTACCTTAGACTTAGGCATGTGCTGTCTTGAATTAAGATGCATTCCTAAATCAGGCCTCCAAAGGATTAATCTGGAATAATGGGATCATTGGGATTTGGTTCAAAGCGCTGTTTTAACTCAAGAATGTTTCATTCCATACTCTTTTTGTTTGCAGATAAATCACTTGTTTTTCAAGAAGGCTGTTGTTAAGCAATGATTTTTGTGAGCAAATTGCCTGTTTGCTAGCACACACTTACCTTGCTGTCTTTCCCATAGACTCTGTGCAGTCAGATCTGCTTCACAAGTACCAGAGCAAAGATGACATCCTCATCCTGACCGTGCGCTTGGCTGTGATCGTTGCAGTGATACTCACGGTGCCGGTGCTGTTTTTCACTGTGAGTAAGGAAGCTCCACACGGTTTGGCAGTCGGTAACAGCTGTACACAGTGCTTTACTTCAAACCACAGATCAGCAGTTGCTGAGACAGTGATGTGATAGCTGCAGAAGGAGCTTGAGCCTGGATCAGTCTTTTCCCACACCAGACTCCCACCAGCTTCTGGAGAAGTTCTCCCTGCAGGAAACAAATGAATCACTTTTTGGTCTTAAATCTGTTTTAAACTGAATCCACAAGTGCCTTCTTTTACTTCACATGACTTCACTGGAGCAGGCTCAGAGGTGAAGTTCATTTTTAAGAACAGAAGGATCCCAAAGGCATGTTGGAAAGAGAGGAATATCCTGCTGCCGATGCATGTATACCTATAGTTTGAAATACCAGATTAATTTTAAGGATTTTTTCAAAGGATGTTACATCAGAGACCCCAGAATTTCTGACAGGTGTCTGCAGCGCTTGTTGGCACATGAAGAGCCTGTTAAAATAAACACGGCAAGCTTTGAATTGGCTCGTAGACTATTCCTGACAGAGAACTGTTTCTCTCTCTCCCTTCTACAGGTGCGTTCATCATTATTTGAGCTGGCTAGAAAAACAAAATTTGACTTATGCCGCCATGTTTTGGTTACTGTTGTTCTTTTGGTTATCATCAACCTGCTAGTCATTTTTATCCCAACCATGAAGGATATTTTCGGAGTTGTAGGTACAGTATCCTGGTTTTGTACTACTACTAAAAGTCTGTTGCTAATCAGCAACGCAATAAATTAGCTGTGGCTGACAGCTAACAAGACTCATGTATTTGAATTTTGCAGGGGTCACTTCTGCCAACATGCTGATTTTCATCCTTCCTTCATCGTTGTATTTAAAAATTAAACAGCAAGATGGATCGAAGTTGACTCAGAGGATTTGGGTATGCATTCCTTTCCCATCAGCGCAACTCCTTCGTCTTGTCATTGCTTGTAACGTGTTAGATGCAAAGCGTACCTAATCTGAACATACGTGTGATGAGCTGGTTGACATTACCTTCCCTCCTTACTTCAGCCAGTTGGCACCTGTGCTTCTTGCCCTTCCCCTTTCCTCACCCTGCAGGTCTCCTTGTGAAGGGGACATACCACACTGTGCACCTTGTGTTGTGGGGGGCCCTTCCCTGTGAGGCGAGGGGCTCTCTCCCCAGCTGGCATGCAGCAGCTGTAGCTGTCAGCAGGGTGCAGATACCCTTCCAGCCCGCTTCAGCAAACCTTTCAGCCCAGCAAGCTTCCTCCATTTCTGTGTGTCAGTCCAGGAAGCGTGCAAAGCACTCTGTGGTATTCCACATGGTTTTAATGGACCTCAGTCAGACCTACGGTGCTTCCAGCAGAAGCAGCCAGCTGAAATGCTAGCCCTCTGGCATGCATGAGCGAATGGGAATGGCCTTGGAAAGATTTCTTATGAGTCCCAGAAGGGGCTGTAGCTGAAAAGGTGCAACACTCCTGTGTGTTTCTAGTCTTAACAGTGTGCACTGGAAGCATTGTAAGGTCAGACCCTCTTGCTCTGAGCAGACAGTCATGTCTCACTTGTGGATCCATCCAGAGTCCAAGACAAAAGAGCTGAACTTCAATGGACACATACTGGACACCTATTGGACTCTTCCAGTGGGAAGAGTATACGTATTTCTTTGAGGCTTTGCAAAGAGCAGAACAATCTCGCTTAATTCTCTTCAGAGATGATCAGTGTTTAAGAAGTGAATTGAAGGGAGAAAAGAATTGGTTTTGGTGTTCAGCGAGTAATTATTAATGGTGCTAATCTCTTTAATTATGTATGGGTCTTGTCTCTACCAGAAGTGCTATCCCATTTTAGCTGATAGCTTTGATACCACACCTTGTAAATCTCCTTAAGTTAGTATAGTTGAATTAATTGCCTTTTCTTGAAATTCATTCATTTTCTCTCCTTTTGTTGCAGGCTTCTCTTTTCTTGGCACTGGGGATATTGTTTTCCCTAGTGAGCATTCCCTTGGTCATCTATGACTGGGTACAATCACGAGGCACTGAAGGCCACTGAAGTTCACCTCCTGAAGACACCCGTTTGCTACACACCAAAATCGCAACCATCCGTTCTGTTATCTATCCCATCTTTTGTGAGTTCACTCAAATCAAATCCAAATAATGATTATCCAGTACTGAAAATACTGTTAGGAAACAGGCCCGTTTTCCTATCACTCTGTCCCCTAGTACTGCATTATCAGATCAGCGCTGAGTCTGTGTTAATTGTCTGTGAGACTGTACCAGAGCACTGCTCATAGGAATTCATCACAATTAATTTGTTTCCCCTCTTCCACCCATGAATTGCATTGTTCCTTGATTGTCCTTAGCCCTTCAGCCATAAACTCTGCTCTTTTAGAGCAGCAGTGCCTGTTGTTATCAATCCCAACTGGAGTGATGTCCGTTCACACCCTTTCCCTGCCGTCTTTTAGCCAGAGCTCTGCTCTCCAACTGTACCCATCCGGTTTTTCAGTTTGTTGGTTTGTTCTGTTGCTGTTTCATGCATCATTTGCCTCACTGGATAAAGTATAGCATTCTGGGTATGTGCACAAAAAGCATTATGAGAGCATAAATGAGCGTTTCATAAGTGTAGGTCCTAAATTTGGTGCTTCTCTCTGATGTTCTGGTGGGGAAACCAGCCCCAGGGCTTGGCCCTTTTGTGGTTTTGGGGAAGAGACCCATATGTGTGTGTGTGTCTCTTGTAACGGGGTGCAGGGAGCAGAAGAAAGATGGCCAGCAAGATGTTCCCTTGGCACACTTCAGTTGAAGCCTGACCAGAACTAGACTTTACCCCAAACCAGGAGTACTCGAGTCTGATGAGAAGCAGATGCTCGGATATTTCCATAGGAATTCTGTGTTTTCTTCAGCATTGAGCTGTTTACTGATGCCCCACATCCCTCAGAAAAAAAAGAGACAAGCTCCAGTTTTATCAAAACCTACGCATTTAATCATACCTCATGTCTTTTCCATTCTGGGATTCATGTGTACATACCTTATTGAGACAGGCTCCTCCATTGTGTCTTACCCTCCTCCCACTGAAGTCAGCAGGGTTTTTGACAGCAGTGGGAGCAGGATTTGACTCACTTTGCCAAACTGCTGGATTTCTAATGGGAATTGATATCTGTAACATTTCTTTAAAAAAAAAAAAACAGAAACACTTTTTATACTTAAAATGTTTCATTTACATTTCTCGTTGATTCTCCATAACAGTTAAAGACAAGACATTCAATTACTACTAGCAGAAACACTGTAACTTGCATCTGTTGTCCACAAAATAAGCGTTTGCCTAATGCCTTATAGCTGGTGTAGAGAACTACTTGTAGAGACTCAAATGCTAAGCAGGTGATTGTTACCCATCCTGAGCAGACATCTTCTGTTAGTGCACTGCCAGCAGCATAAACGTGTTCATTTTGTGTCATTCACCACGTGAGCTAAAAAGCGTCTCAAAGTATGAACCCAGCTCCCACTGAAGGAACCGATGGCTAAAGGGAGCCCTGCTTCATGCCTGAGGGCAGAGTGATGCCCTCAGAATGCTCGAGCCATACCTGCCAGTATGCAGTGACCCTCTTGTTCCCAGTAGCTGGTTCATTGCCGACTCCCGTTGTTAACTGTGGAAGGAGACTGTCATAAGGCGTGGGGAACCTGTCATTGCAGCTTGCTCTTTTTAAGGTTAGGGATAAAGAATCTGGGATCTTGGGATTTCTGTGGGCTGTTGAATTGCCTCAGTTGCCATGCCTTGTCCTACGTGGCCTGAAGTCACTGAGAGACCACAGAGCACTTCTCAGGACCCTGAAAGTTGGCTTCTAAGGGTAACATCCAGAGAGGTTAGTTTGAGGCCTTCTTTGGGATTTGGGCATTGAGATGCAGAGTGTTTGTGCTGCAGAAACTAAGCCTAATAAACCCAACTTACAGATCTGTACCTCAGCTTATGCAGCGAGGTGCCCAGCTCTGCCAGTACTCCACTGTGATCCAGAAATAAGGCAGAGCAGACTCCACAGACTGACCAAGTCCTCGGAGTAGCCCAGCAGCAAAAGCAAAACTGGAATCCTCCTTCCTTGGAGCAAAGTGACCTGGTAGACTGCAGAGTGCAGGTTCTCCCTCTTGGCGCTCAGACCTTCACTGACAGGCTCCCAGCAAGGTCTCCAGTGCAGCATCTTTCCTCCCAGGTATCCCACAGCCCAGCATTTAACACACAAACCACTGAGCTACCTGGGACCCCTGGGCTAAGGTCCTGAGCTTTCCTGCAGCTGCTTTCCAATTGCCTGTGATGGTGCATGTCATCAGTTCTCTCTGTGCTGACCTTATGAGACTGATACCTGCCTGTATTCACAGAGAGGTCCATATCACAGCCTATGAGGCCAGGTATTTAAGCTTGGGAGAGAAGAACCTGTGCTTGGTTCCCATCTCCTTGCAGCTCATTCCAGACATCTTCCTAGCTCAGGATGTAAGTTTGTGGCTCCCCTCTTGCAAGCATCCAACACTCCCTGGTCACTGCAGCAGGAGCCCAGCATCTCACTCTGTTCTCTGACTCAGCTTGCTGGGGTCGCATTTCAGGTTTTGAGGTGCCTTATAATCTCTCTGGATCTTACCCTGAAAAACCTAACTCAGACCTGAGA
Organism: Loriculus beryllinus; assembly: GCA_039877255.1. Lineage (NCBI taxonomy): Eukaryota > Metazoa > Chordata > Aves > Psittaciformes > Psittacidae > Loriculus > Loriculus beryllinus. Next base: position 40,167 of record JBCJKH010080176.1, read on the forward strand.
AGGCTTTACAGTGTTATCCTCAAGATGCTCCAGGCTTTCCTGCTTTCCTCCCCTCTTCATCCTTCTACTACTGATTTATGAGCAGAACGGCTCTGTGCATCAGGGGGTTGTGGCAGAGAACATCCTGAGAGCAACTTCAAAGTAGCCGGGTATGAGCTAGAGATCTGATCTGCTGCATCGGGTCCCAGCAAGGTCACAACTGCAACATCTCCCTCCCACGATCCCTCAGGTGGTCCATAGACCCTGTTTAAAACACCAACCATTGAGTTTTGGTACCCAGCTTCCCTTCGACTTGAAGAGCTGTTTGGTGACTGATTGCTCCTTGCATCTTCACAGATTTCCTCCATCACTGTCCCTCTCTCTCTTTGCTATTCTGCCTTCTCCTTTTTCCCTGTTTATTTGAATATGGGAGTTCTACTGGATAAATAGGGAGACGAATGAGCTGGGTGTGTGCATAGAGTGAAATTACCCAAGTTACTGGACTATCAAAGTATATCTTAGATACTGAAAAATAGACACCCAAAATATTGAGTCTTTAAACAGACTTTGTTTCTGGGTCTCTGGAAAAAAACAACCAAAAAAAAAAAAAAAAAAGAGGGAATATTGCTGAGACTGATTTACTGGCATCATATTTATAGATATTTATGGAAAAGAATCATGTGTTTATTGATGTCTGTGGTAATGAACGTGAAATAACGTGCTTTTTGTTTTCTCATCAGGTTTATACATTCTTAACAGAATGCAATAGACCCTGCTGTAACTGTCAACATCAGTGATGGATGACAATATTTGTATGAGGTTATCTGTAAAATGTACTGCTGTTATTCAGTTCATTTGGAATAGTGAACTTGTAGCCAACGATGTACGAGTCCCACATTTTAGCTAGGATTTTAAGAGCACAGTGAAATGCTGTAGGAGTTTCTCTGTTGTTAAATTAATAGGATCCAGAGTACCGTATCTACTTAGTAGGTGGTAGCATGCTTTCTTTTCATAGAGAGTTTATCACTATTGTGAGCACTGCAAATGTCATAGACCGGATGGAAAATTGCTCCTAATAACTACAACAAAATAGTTTTTTAATTCTCGTTTGTGTAATAGCAGCAATTCAATGGTAAGGAACAAGGAAGGACTAATTAGAAGCAGGGGCTCCTAATAAGATCACAGGTGTTAATCCTACACTTAAAAGACAGCCTTGCTGCCTCTCCTAGTCCACAGCACATTGCAAAGAAAATAGTCACAAGCTTAAAGCACCTTGATGGTTGCAGAATACAGCTGCCCTTCTCTGTCCAATGGCAAACACAGTAAATGGTTATTTGGGAACAACATCTCGGGAGCAGTGACCTCTCTGGGTGATGCTTGCTCCTGGTCAGAGGGGCCAATGCCAAATCCATGCGCTGACACAGACCTGTTAGGGCTGAGATGGGCTGAGCGGTGCCCAGCACAGGGCAGAATGGCCAGTCTCACCCTGCGAGGTCAGGGATTGGGATGCCCATTCACTCCCGAGGGCTGCTTTCCTGAGCCACATACCAGCCCACAGCTTGTGCTCCGCTTGCAACAGGTCATGTGCAAATGCAGGTTGGATGATACATAGGTTGAGTCTGTACATCTGCCTTACAATGCATAAGCATCACAGCTCTCTCTGATATCAAGTATTAACAGTAACAATTATTGGTATCTGTAGCTTATCTTTAACTGAATAAGTTTCTTTGCTTGAACCTTACATTAAGGCTAAAGAGCATCTTGGTCAAAACAAAACTCTTTCCATGTGGTGGTGTCCCACCTCCAGTCCTACCGTCCCACCCCAGTGCCTGTAGCAGAAAGGCACAGCAGAATGTACTCAGCTCTATCAGCAGCTCCACGAGATGCTTTATTGCCTGGTGCCAAGGTGGTTTCTTAAACAATTCCCCAGAGCCCTTGGCATCAGGAAGATCCTTATTTCCTATAACTTACACAAAGAATGTTTTATTTGTATCTAATGTAAGGATTTCTGTAACAAACTGTGAAAAAAAAAAAAAAGAAAAGAAAATGAATTAATAAAAAGTACAGGGCTGGAAAGGTCTAGAATTCACAAATTGTACACATGCCTGTGTTACTGAAGACAAATCTATGCAGTTGTGTTGTATTGTAGGAAGTTTCATTTTTATGTACATATATATATTGTAAATAAATAGGATGCTGTATATTTTTGCAGTTGTTTATCCCCTATGATATACAAGTGTTGAGATAGGCTCTGCATATTACAAATAATTTTAATAGAAATACAAATACTTTAGCTTCTGAATTAGCAAAATGTGTATCCTTTCCTTTTTCCCAAGAGATCACATGTTAAATCCTAAACTTGAAGTTATAATTACATCGCTAATGTAACAAGAAAAGAGAAATAAAAGCTCCAATGAAACTGTTAGGATTAATTCCAGTGCACGACTCCCTGTTTTCTCAACAGCAAGTTAGCCAGTCTTCCTGCTGGGTAAAATATCTCCCTTGTAAAGGGCCCCTTTGGTACCCAGCTACCTCTTACCTCCTCAGCTGAGGTTAATTGGTAGTAAAGTACTGAAAAGGCTTTATGAAGAAGCCAGAGCAAACTGCAGCCAGCAGTTTGACGCAGCATTATGCCATGTTGTATTACCAGGCATGTATTTTACCGACTGATACAAACAGAAGTCAGGGCAGGACTTCTGCATTTCCACTTTCAGCCACCAGAAATGCCTGTAGTCCAGGGAAAAAAGTAATACAAGCCAGGGGTGGACAGCGGCCGGGGAAGTTTGTGCCATTTCTAGCCCACTCCCTTCCTGCAGAGTCCTGTGACTGCTCCTCTGCTGCGGACCCAGGCACGTGGCTATCACACAACCACAACACCAGCACCTGAGGATGACAAGAGCATCCCCAGCCAGGGATTGCTGGAGCATCCTACCCTATGAACAGGCAGGGGCCAGTATTTTGGCTGTGGGATAGCTGCGTGTCCAGGGATGAGGATGATGGGAGGGGATGGTTGTGTATGTCCTGAGAGTGCCTCTGTCAAGAACCTTGCATAAACTTCCTTGCTGGTAAAGCACAGAAACATGTTTTTTTTGGGATTGATGAAATACGGAGGTTGAGAAATGCATCTTAAAATAATTGTATGGTTTTTTCCATGTTTAGATTATGGTCTTTGATGAAAATGAAACTTGAAGTACTGTTTGCTTTTATTGTGAGCACAAATTTGAGGAAAAAAAAAACCCGTATGTTGTCACTTCTACAGAGCTTTTCAAATGAATACAAGTGTACGTTTTGTTTTCAGTGTTATAGCCAACAAAATGTAAACTCTAAAGGTATTTTTCCACAAGACTTGAACTTTGACTTGTTTATAGAAATCTGTTTTTAGTGTCCCAGAGTATGTTAAGGCTCACCCCGATTCAATATAAACAGTACTGTTTGAATGATGTATGTTTGATGCGAGCTCATCTCTAATAGATTGTTGAAGTGAGTCGTTGGTAATATTTTGCTCCTGCTAACATCACCATACTTTGTGCTGCTCATATCCAAATAAACGATGCAGTTTTTCAGTTTCTGTGTGTAAATACAAAATAAAATTAAAAAGAAAAAAGTATTCAGGTCTATGATCTCTCTGTTACCTCTATAGTTTTAAGCTTTAAAACTGTGATCTAAACTAATGTTGGGGCCATACTCATTCTTTCAAAGGGATGACTATATATTATAATGCCTTAAACAGCATGAGCTTCCTGCTGTTATGCAAGTATTGAGGGCATGTAGCTCTTGCAGAAGCAAATACTAGACCTGGTGCAGTATATAGTGCAAATCATCCATAGGTGGCTATGAAGCATTAATGTAGAGTTTCAGTTTCAGAGGGACCTGAAGCTGGCACGTGTGGTCACCACAGACTGGGGATGCTGAAGATGACAGCGTTTCTCAAACCCAGCGCTTGTTTCTGCCTGCTCCTTGAAGACTGTCCAAGTGCTTGCCAGTCTGTTTCAGGGTCAAGACAGAGAGTTTAGCTTTAAGGGCCCCTGTTAGAGTTGGATTTGAATTCAGATGTCAAACTGGTACCTGGAGCAGCTAAACCTCTGCCACACTTTCTCAGCTACAGAAGTATAAGCTGATAGCAGATGGATGAGAAGGATACAAGGCAGTAATGTCTTAAGCATTCCCAGCTAGATCTGCTGAAGTGCCTCTATAAAAGCCTTAGAGGGTCTGGAAAATGCGTACTTTTTGCCTTTGACTATTAGTTTTGCTAGTGTTCAGGTTGAGGTGACTTAGAAGAAGACCCCTTGGCTACAGTCCTGCCCATACAACTGAAGAGCTTAGTTGGCTGAACAGGATGACGACAGCCAACACCTCTCTGGCACAGCTCCCTGTGCCCCTCCACAGGAGGGGAAGCAATGGCAGGATTTATGTACCAGAGGGTCCTTGGCAGGCCCTTGTCCTGTCCCCAAGCCCAGGGAAATGTCTCAAAGCCATAACCATGGGAGCACACAGGTACAAGCTTCTGCATTGACCTGGTCTAATAGCCTTTCCTGTTTGGTGTACCATTTGCACCCACTTCTCTACAGAGCCAAGCTTATATCCACATAGCCATATCTCACAGCCAACCTCCTCTGCAGCCACACACTTCTACCTTTGTTTTGGTATGATCTTGTATCCCCAGATTTCTGAGTTCATCTGACCAGTCCTTACTTAGGGATGGGGGGAAAAAAGGAAAATTGCTATTTCCTAAGGCAAGGGGTGCAGCTCTGTTTGGAGGAAGAGATTCCTCCATATAGTTCAAGTGGAGTCTTAGACTTCAGTTCATGTGAAACTGCAGGTAGCCTCCAGGCTGAAGCCCAAATACAGGCTCCTGTTAAAATGTCTCATTCTCCAGTATGCCAAGAACTGGAAACAAGCATTCACACCACTTTAAGTGTGGAGAAAATGAAGACAGTAGGAGCAGGAAAAAGTGGTAAGTACATTTCCAAGCCTTTCTAACCACAAACCCATGATAAACTGAACACGGGCTTTGCTTCTTTCACCCTGTACTCCCCAAATGTCCCCATGCAGAACAACAGCACCATTTGTAGTCGGTTGTGTTAACAATCTCTGACTGACATACTGACTCCTTAACACAGATCCCAGTGAGGTTAGACAGATTTTAGGCAGCTTGGCATCAGCATTTTTGCAAATACTGAGTGCCATGCATTTCTCTTTCAACTTAGAGTTATGGAAAAGTGAGACTTTTAAAGCTGTAGGTGTTACGCTGCTAAATGCCACAGCACTGGCAAGGGACGGTGCTGCTGGCTTGGTGTGTCTCAACCTTACCACAGCTTACTGCTTGAAAAATACGGATTATTGGAATTCCTGGAAAAAGGTGCAGTTCAGCCGAGGCTTAGACAATAGGCATAGGAAAGTAAACTGCAGTGAGCTGGGTTGGCACAGGCCAGCCCTGTCTGAGGGCTAATCTGCAGAGCAAAGCCTCCTCTATGAGGCTGATGATGGTGCCTGGCCAGCTGCCACCCTCATTGAGGTCCCTGTGCTGTGGGGCCCATAGAGGCTGCTGCCCTGGAAAAAAGGAGGGAAGTGTATTATCACAGGAGCCAGAACAGACAGCAACCACATCCCCTCCTCGGAAAATACCACCTGGCTTAAAGACTCAGCTCCTTTCCTTAGAGGTAACCAGATCCTCCTCTCCCTGCCTACTATGACCCCTTGGGAGAATGTTTGTCCAGTGGTCAGCAAACGCTGAGCACTGCCCTCTTGCCAGTAACGAAAAGCTGGTGAAATTCACCCAGTTTTTGGTGGTGATCATTACTTCAGGCTACACATTTTGAATGCACCAGTCACTGACCATGCCATTGACATGCTCTTATGAGCTCTTCCTTCCTGGACACCTTCTGGGACCCATGCTCAAGTAAGATCCCCAAAACGATTCTTTCCAAACCCCTTTGTTTTTCTAGCACTGCTCACTTCACATGAGCTTTGCAACAGCTGGACCATCCCTGCTACTGCCTGCTATAGACCTGCCCCACAGCTCAGGCAAAGCTGCCAGCTTCCATCATCTCACTTATAAGGGGTTTGCTCAACCAATCCCCTTGCTCAGCACTGGATGGCAACAACCCTTGTTCAGAGGTGTCCAACAGTGATTAGAGGGGTGAAACCCAAGCATCAGATGCAGGAGCATCCTTGGTTGCCCTTTCACC
>JBCJKH010080177.1:13636-26845 GCA_039877255.1 Loriculus beryllinus
CTCTTCTCCAGGCTAAACAGTCCCAGCTCTCTCAGCCTATTTTCATACAGGAGGTGCTCCAGTCCCCTGATCATCCTCTTGGCCCTCTTCCTGCCTTGTTCAACATCTCCACATCCTTTTTATGTTGAGCATATGAGAACAGTCCTATCTTTACTGATCAGGGCAAGTATTTACTCTTTAGATCTTCCATTGAAGAGTCACATTCTAAACCCAAAGCATCATTTTTATTAACCCTTTAAGGAAGAAATACATTTTTAATTCTAACTTTTCAGGACTTTGGGCTATGTTTGCTGCAGAAATGCTTTTGCAAGGGCTAATAAACTGTTAATCTCAAATCCTGAATGACTACTTATAATAGCTTAACTTGAAACTTTTTATCATTCAGTATTTACATTTTCATTTATCTTTATAGTCTCCCTTTAAGGATTTCTTCCCTTTCCTCCCTATGCATGCCATTGTTTTCTAAACAGCTATTATTCCTATTTCTTATTAGAACTTCTGAATCTGTATGCGTGTTCTTTTTCAATATACTACTTACAGGATTTACCTAATGGCAGGTGTAGCTTGAAGCTATACAGAAAAAAGACTAGCAGTTTCCTAGCTAAAGTAGGTGAGACCCAACATACATCCATGACAGTGTATTAGATAGTTTTCTGGAATCCAGTTTAGAAATTCTACTGATCCATTCTCTGTACCACAGAGAACCTGAAGTGACTCAAAGCATTAGAAGTCTATACTACCAACTCCTATAGTAACTACACTGGAAGTCAGAATACTTTTCAGAGCTTATACAGGAAGAGTTTATAACCATTTGTTCTCATGCCAATGTCTTTAGTTAATTTTCTTCCTTCGTGTTTACCATCTTCCCACCCTTTATAGGATGTTTTCATACACTGTTATCACATCCCTTCTCACATCCCTTTTACTAAGCTAAATGAGCAAAGTCTTTTAGTTTCCTCCTTTAATGCATGTTCTATATTCCTGGTCCCACAAATGGCCCTTTTCTATGCCTACCCTAGTTTGCCCCTTTCTTCAGCACATCAGGTACCCCCTTCCTCTGTGTCTTCACATCAGCATAAGTTCAAACTAAGCAGGAGAAAAGAATACCACCGTGTAAGGGAACAGTAGAAAAAAAGAGTTTGTTTCTTAAAATGCCCAATGTCACAACTAACACTTTGCCACAGTACAGAGAAAAACAAAATAATATGGTCAAAAAAACATACCCATTAGAAAAAAATAACCTAAAAAGAGAGATATGGGAGAAGTCACATCATAAATAAAACCATTGGTGTATAGCATATGAAAACTGTGTTTAGATAATGTAGGAGTGCCATTTAACTTCTGCCACAGTCAAAACTGGCAAATACACCAAACTGGTTCACATAAATCAGCAAAATCCATATAAAATTTAGCAGAAGAGACAAGAACCTAAAAACAAGCTATATCTACTCAAACAGTATTCAAAAGCTACCTTGAAGATATCCGCATCACGTTCAAATAGTCTCAGATGCGGTTTACTCTTAGAAGCAGAGAGTTATTTAAGCCTTCCAAAGCTACATCTAGATGCCAAACTGTACACCCAAAAGTCAGATTCAACTTTGTTTTCACCCAGTCATGATTGTATTGGTACTAAACTGTTTTGACTATATGTTAATCCTAGCCACTGGTACAACTCTTCCATGGAAGGATTTGCCCCTCGCCTCCCAGATTCAACCTTTGTCAATCTTCTCTACTCATAGAAGAGTAGAAGGCCACCACAACATGCATCCAAAGTTTCAGAAAGGGGGGGTACATTTTGTTTCAAGATGCAAGAACTGTTAACGAAAAACAGTACCGCCAACTCCTGTACCTATAGCTGGAAATGCTACATTCCTCAAGGTGTTTTGGACTTACCTACTTCCCCCCAGCCACATGCAATGTTGTACACTTGTAAGTTCTAGAAGTCAAGCCATTCAAATCAATAAAGTAACTGCACACAGCTTAAGTGCTGCCCAAAGACCAAGCTCCTAATAAAAAGCAGTGATGTCACTTGAATTAAAGGCTCCACAAAGCTTGAGATCATCCACCCTCAAGTTATCAAAAAAACAGCACACATTACAAAAAGTCCTATCTTAAAGGACAGTCACATCTGTTGCAAATGATTAGTAAGCAGAAACATTTCTTATGATTGTTTAGCAAGAGCTACATTGAGCCAATTTATGCAAATACCCCGTTATCATTCCTGTCACATTGGCATTACTTCAGCATAAACCAAGTCACCTTCATTAGTAGTCAGTCATGCCCCAAGGCACTAAGTTTTCCAAGAACACTGACCGTGGCAGCCAAATACAACAGTTGAGATTAGCATATTACCAAGACAGTAATAGTCTTATCTATAATGTCATCCCTGCATACACAGGGCATTGGAGAGGTCTGGCAGAACACTGCAGACCACCACCCAGGCAGTTTCTTGAGGAAAGGCCTCAACTGTCACATTGCCTAATCCTGGTAATGCTCAGCAAAGCAGTCACAGGCAAATAACAGCATCTTGTAGTCATATATAAGGCCATGCAAATATTGCCACATCTTCCACCTCAACATTACTCAAGCACACAATGCTGCTAACTCAGTACCTCTAAATCAGGGAGTTCTTGGGACACTTGGAAGTTGCGATTATGTTTCCAAAGCCTCTGATATTGTATTAAGCAGTTGTTTACCAACTGTGATAGCACACTATCAAACCAAACAGCTTCTGAATCAAGGAAGTTCTGCAGGAAAGTTATTAACAGAGTTGATATTGTCCCTCATTTAATGCAAATGAAAGTGACAGCACTAGCAAGAGTAGCTGTAAAGGCCACTGTGAAACAGTAGCTCACATTGGCCACTAGACACTAACATAAACACATACACCTGAAACAGTAATGTCTTTCAAGTGTAGAAGAATACCAGGTTGTTTTAATATTCCCCAGAGATAGCTGCTGGCCAATAACAGCTTTCATGTGGAAGATAACACTTGCAAACCACACAGGTACAACACAACCTGGACACAATCAGCCCCAACACTTCCTGTAAAGCTGTTCTCAGCTGCATGCAGCTTTGCCAAAGCAATGACACAGACTCATTGCCATGGTAAACATTCTTCCAGGTTTTTTTTCTAGGCAGTCTGAGCAAGAACAATTTCACTGCCTCCAAGTAAAAGTTAAGGCTAACAGGGATTTTGACTGCATTAAGGTTTTATGGAAGCGTTTCCATTAAGAAGCTCCTGTGTGCCCCAAGACCCAAAGCAGAGAGCTCCAGAGCACACCCTGTGTAACACAGTCATACCTTCTGCTGTACTAAAGCATAGCTTCCCAGATTGGTAAGGCTTAAGAAGTTCTGCTTCCTAAAGAGGACCACAAGCTTTAGCTGCTATGAACTGGTTATTTCCTAGTCAAGACAGAGTAGGGCACTTCTCAGTGTAAGAATAAATATCGTGTTAAGAATAAGAGAATCATGTATGTAGGAGAAGCAAAGACACAGGATTGCTTGAAGCTAGTGAGCACTGAGCTGACAAGAATAACCGTATGCAATACTCACACGAAGTAGAGACATGCATGTGGATTGCAGGAACAGTGTTCATCTAAGACAAATAAAACTCCCATTGGCTGTTTTGTACTCCTCATTTAAAGTTTAAAACTTTCAGTTACCTGCATTTCATGTATCATTTTAATCTTTCAACTTTGAAGATGGAAATTTCCAGGAGAAACAAAAAAAAATTAAATCTTTGATGTTACTATACAGCAAGCTTGCAGACAAATGACATGAGTTTGCCTAGGACAGTGGGGCACCTGTCATAATTTCTTGCATGATCTAATAAAGCTGAACATTTGAATACTCCAGGTATGTTGTTGTTCTTTAACAACTCTGAAAAGTACATCACAGGAAAGTCCATTGCCCTGTTGATATTCTTTGCTGTAAAATGACAGAAAAATATAAACTGAGTAACTTCAGTGGAATAAGCAGCTAGTCCATAGTTTCAGATGCAAGAGTTCAGTTACACAGCCTGAACAGAAGGCATCAAGAATCAGATTTTCTTATAATCTGCTATTGTGCCTCTCATATTACACCACAAAATAACTCTTAAAAGCAGGAAGAAAAAATAACTGCAAGCTCTAAGCCCACATGAAGTCTGTTAATACCAATTATCATCTCCACCTAATAATTTCTCATGACGTCCATTTAGGAGTCTAACTTGCTGTGGAAAAGTTCATGTAAAACACCACCTATCACTACGGCGATGTGCCCAGACATCTCAAAGCACATCCTGTGGGCAAGATGCTGTTTCTGTGCTCCAGAGAGCATCAGCTTTAAGAATTGCATAATGAGTGTTCATTAGAAATTAAACATATTTGCAAAAGAATGCCCTAACTTCACTATCTCCTACCCTGAGCACCTAATCCTTCAGCCTTAAGAATGGAACAAAATCTACTATGCACACTAACATGCATTTTATCACAAACTATTTCTGGCCTCAGAGCGACATTTGTTTTCATACACTGATGCAGATACACAGCTGATAGCAAGAGGCTGGCAGACAGAAAGAGCCATGTAAGAAACTACTTTTAATACAAAACAATAGGAAAATCTACAAAGCAAGGAAGGAATGACCCCAGACACAACAATTAGTTAATAGACTTCTACCAGTAACTGCATCTCCTATTTCAGGAGACACCCACAAACAAGCAGTGACAGAAGAGATGGATAATACAGGATGAATGAGATGAAGGCCAGAGCATGAGGAGAAATTCCACTGTAATGCAAACTGTTTATCAAATGACTGTCTAAATGCTGCTTTGTGCAGCAATCCAGAGAAGTAGAGCATCGAAGAGCGAGTGCATCAGTCCCATGACACTGATGCTACAATCACTGCAGGCACTTCACGGAATTTTTTTCTGACTATGAATTGAGAGCAGATCCAGGAGAGCCCTGCAATTAACTTAACTCTGTCTGCAGAGAATACCTCAGAAAGCCTCCCTGAGCTAGCAGATGCTACAGAAAAGTAGTTAATTCTGCTTTTAGTAGCTACTACCTTATTACCCAAGATGAGCAAATGGAAGAGATTAACATGGATGAGAGCCAACATTGCAACAAAACTAGTTTCCAAAATGACATGCTAAAACTATACCAATTAAAAAAAAACAATTGACAGGCATGTGTTTGCTACTCATTTGCTACTGTAATCCAGTTTCTCCTCTCACAGCACAGGTAGCCATTGGAAGACAATTTGTTAAACTGGAATTCCAGAAATTAAAGTTAATAGGCGTAAATTGTTAACTAAAGCCCTTTTTCGTATCTTCAAAATAATCTATCCTCACTGTTCTCCAAGCTCATAGTATCCTCCATAAATTAAAACTCAGACTACTCTTGACACTGTTCAGAATAAAAAGCAACCTTACTATAGAAACATGACTGCACAAACATTGGAGCTGAACAAGCATGTATAAGAACACTGTATAAGATCATTCATATACATTTATGAGAGGTCTTTCAGCACTAACCTATTTCAGGTTACAATGAGAAACTCCACACTCATCAACAGGTAGCTTCAACGCTTTTTGAGGAGACACAGGTAGCTCAAGCCCATCAAAGGAATACTGAGCAGGATGAGTATTTTACTCTAACAAGTTTTCTGTTTACTTTGAAACACAGCATCCTTCAGTTAAAAAGAAGTTCTAGACCTCTTATGCTAGAGTTCTTATTTTCCTGCTCCAAGTGCTGTCGGGAAAAGGGTCCTCTAGGAAGTCCTAAATAAAATATACTTTTTATTTTATCCACTGGCCTATCCAGTCTTTCTCCTCTGTGCACTTAATCAGCCTACAGCCTGTCCCATTTCAGCTGTAGTGCAGTTGATGCTGTTTAACATCATCTTATTAATAGTTGCTCGTACACACCAGAAGAGCAGTATTAAGCCACTAGAAAGAACTAGTGACCCAGCAATAAAAGTTACACTAATCCTAGAGAATCCAGCCATAAAGATGTTTTAAACTAGAAAAAATGACCAGCGCTTCCTTCTGAGAGATCACATCTAAAACTGTCCATGCTAGCTGTGCACAGAAGTTGGCATCTTTCTTTGCATATAACAAAGAAAACTGCCCTTCAGTTGATAATACCATTTTACTAAAATCACATCATCAGGCTAGACTCCGCGCATTTCATTACAGTACTACTTAGACTATAAATCCCTCTAGTACCATTTCTTTTCAATTTAACCCTCTTAATTAGAATCCAAATTAAATGAATGCACTCTCTGCTTTCAATTTCTCATTTGTGTAACTGTTGAGAGTGACAAACAAAAAATCCATCTTAGCATACTGGATGGCATTCTGTCCACACAGCCTCATTTTTTAGCTCTTTTTATTAAGCTTTTCTGTTTCAAGCACAATTTGATACACATGACAGTTAGCAACTGTTGATGGATACAGGAACTGGAAAGCTAGCAAGAAGAAGCTTTCAGAAGTAAAGGCAGTCAGGAAAGCAGCTTCAAAACAAGTTTCAAGTTTCTCATTTAAATCACAATTTTAGGTACCAGCAGAGGTTTAAGTTTGACAAAAGATCATCAGTTATAGTGCGGCTACAGCCACTTCATTAAATCTTATCAGGTTGCAAAGAAGTTTCTCAACTTTTGAGCACTTACTACTTGCTGTCCAACATTAGAAGTTAATACTGTCAGATGTCATATTACTCCCTCACCCCAATATTACCACAAATACAACTACAGCAACCAGCACAAAAATTTAGGTCATAAAACATGCACTGCAACTAAGCTGCCGCATTTTCATCTGCATCTCAAATTTCTTTGATTCTCCTTCTACAGGCCTCCTCATATAGAAGCATTCTGGACAGTAAGTTTTGGTCTGACATTCACACCCTTAATCTTATTTGCATCCTACTTTCTCAACACAGCACCCTACATCCTTTTCAGCTTTAAAAATCAGGCTTTCATTAAGTCTCAAAGGCTATTAAGACAACTGCTTCCTTTCAAAATTCACATACTACTTCAAACCGGTCACAGCTTTGCTATTATCTCTTGACAGATCCCTGAACTGCTCTCACCCACCTAGCTTGAGTATTCACAGACAAAGCCTAAGTTTTAAATCCAAATGAATTGAGACAAAGCGAAACAGAAGGCTGAAAACAGAGGGGAACAAATGTAAAAGCCTACCAACATTTCTGAAGACCCCCCATTATCTTATTGCAGTGTTTTAGAAGACACCTACAGATATTCAGTCTAATCAAGTGCCTGCAAATAGTACTGTTACACTGTTAAAATTGCAAAGGTGTTTCAAAATTAACTCTTTTCTAGTTGTTGGGGTTTTGTTTGTTTGCTTTAACCTACACACCATTTTAAGATACCTAAATTTACAAAGATGCTTAAAATACCTTTTAAAATGGCTTAACTCCTAGTGATTCAGCAGGTTTTAGAATCTCCTACCAAGCAGTAACAAGCTTTATGTAAATAAAAATTAAAAAAATAAATAAAAAACAAACAAGCCAAAACTGTAAGTCAGTAGCTTTCCAATTCTTCATAAGCATGGGAAAAACCCTACAAGTTAGCAACAAATCCCTTGCACCAAGCATTCATACTTAATCATGTTCAAGCTTCACAAAGGCACAAGTATTCCATTGCAATTCAAACTCCGTCTGGATGTCTAAAGAAAAAAAACATTCGGAATCCAGTTGTTAAGAGCTTCCTTTGCTCACACACAGAAGGCTTAAAATAAGAGGTGCTACTTTCTCAGACCAGTCCCACAAATGCAGGCAGCACACTAGTAACCAAGAAGCTGGCTTATTAGCATACCAGCTTAGCTATTTCTTTTCACAGAATGACTCAGCCTACTATTTTCAAAGTTTTCTTTAAATATTTGTCCTACATTTTACAAATAGCTGTTACCAACTACAGAAAAAAACAACATATCCCAAGAAGCCTTTGCCATTTTACAATACTGAGCATAGAGATTAGCTATACATCCACATTTGCATCCACTAATCCAATCCCTCCTGAAAATGAATGCTCGAGATATCCCATACGGATCTTTCAAAGGTAAGCTCTGAAAGAAAAACATCCATGCTTCTCCACAGCAGTTTCGTGCTCACAAGAGAAAAACTTGCCAGGAGTTTCCCTGTCAATAACAGCACACTCCGTTAAAGCTGCAGCTCTTTATAGGGCAGCCAAGAGCAACGTAAGAAAACAGCCACATAAGGAAAATTTAGTTTACAGCTGTCCTCTTTAAACAGATGTATGCATACCCGTTAGGAGTAGAAGCTTGAGTTGAAAAAGCTTTCCATCACTGCTCACACCTCGCTCTCAAAGTCTATATTTGGTATCGCAGACGTATTCGAGAATGAGTATTTTACAGGGAGGCGGAGGAGGAGGGTATGCTATGAAGGTTGCCTTCCCCTCAGTCCTGGCTGGAACCGTAGGTGAAAAGCACGCCCAGCCGAAGCGCTGGGGAGGCGCAGACATGTGCTGCCCTCAGCTCCGATGCGGAGGGCGAGCGCGGCTGCAGCCACAGCCCGGCTGCACTCACCGGGACAAAAGCACCGCAGAGGGACCGCGCCGCGGGGGAAGGGGGAGGCCGGCGACCCGCCCCGCAAGGACACGGACAGCGCAGGCGGCGACACCGCGGCCGGCCCGGGCATGGCGCGCCCCGGGGCAGGCACCCAGCCGGGGATACCCTGCTCCCTTCCCGCTGCACACGCCCCGCTGGGCGTGGGGGTGTCCCCGGCCCCCCCCCATCTAATTTTTACCTTCATCTTCGAGCTCTAGTTTCTCCAGCATCCCTTCGGAGGCGGCCGGGAGCTGAGACAGAGCCGGAGCCGCTGCCGCCGCCTGCGGGAGGGAAGAGAGGAGAAGGAGATGAGCATCCAGGCGCGGACTCACCGGCCCCGCGGCAGCATCGGAGCAGCCCGGCGCGGCGGAGGGGAGTGGCAGCGCTGAGGGGGCGGCTGGCGCTGCTCCCGCCGAGCGCTGAGGAGAAGGAAGGCGAGACAGCGCTGGGGCCGGGCGGCGGCTGCCCCTCGGCCTCCCACACGCGCGGCTCGGTGCGCGCTGCCTCTTACACACGCACCGCACACACTGAGGGGGGAGGACCCGAGACTCGCCCTTCCTCCCCCCGCCGCGGCGGCTGCGCCCAGCCCATTAACCCTACGGCCCCCGGGTGCGCCGCGGCCGTGCCTCCCGGAGGCGCCGCCTCCCCCCCTCACGAAGGGAGCGGCAGTTGGCGGCCGGTGGGGACACGGGGAGGCCGGGCGCCTTTTCGCTGGACAGCGCTTCCCGCCACACCTCGCCGCCGCCTCTTCCCCGCCTCCCCCCCCGCCTCTCCCCCCTTCGGTAAAGGGATTGGTACATTCCATTTTGCTGCAGTCAAGCCCGTTGGTCAGCAGCGGGAGGGGAAGGTAGCTACCATTTCTGCGCAAAAAAGGGAGGGAGAGGTTTACTGCCCCGAGAGCTCTGCCAAACCAACTGCCTTTTGCAGCCGTTTCTGCAGTCTCGGCTGTTCGGCTGGCTGCTTTGGACTAGAGCGCTGCAAGAGGAGGCGGAGGAGGGGAAAGCCCTCCGCTCCCCCCGCAAGGCGGGGTTGGTATAGTCCCGCGCGTTCACCTGCAAGGCAACGGCGGGGAAGCCGACAGTTCCACTGTCCTCTGGGGGAGGGGGGGAAGGCCGTAGTGGTGAGGGGTTTCCCCCGTGTGTGAGAGGGAACTCCCGCACGGCGCCGAGCCGCCATGGCGGGGTACTCGCTCTGGGAACAGACGCGCTCGTTTCCATTTAAAACGTTCAAGAAGTTACAATTCAAGATTAGCCCGAATGTCGGCGTCTTCCATGTAGGTCCCGCGCCTCTACCATAGCCGGTAGCTAGCCTCGGAGCAGTACCCCTAGGGAGGAGGAGGAGGTAGGAGGCGGCCCCGCGGCTCCTCATTACATGTTTCGGCTCGGCCACAAGTTAGGGGAGCTTGACCTTGGTTTACTGAAATTCTAATTTACATTATGCAGTGGATCAGACTAGATGATCCTTCTTTAAAAATCATTCCTTAAGAAAGAAAAACCCCAAATTGACAGCGCCACCATTGCTGTCACTATAGACAGGTATTTCAGAGCTGTTCTTGACTGTGCTGGCTATGAGATGGTATAAAGCCCCTTGCTTGGCCTCAAGCACCTGAGCAGATAATGCTGACAGCCCAAACCACTTGCTGTTACTGGTGTCTGAAGGATGGAGCTTACACCATAAGAGGTTCTGCTTACCAAGAATGGGGCTTGTTGTACCCAGCTTTACGAGTCTGCATCTGAGCTTGTACACCAGGCTACAGCAGAATCAGTGGAAAAAAGGAAACACTTGAAATAGGTTCATAATTTAGATTCACTTAGACAGTGAGATGTGGTAAGCTATAGCTAGTCTTCCTTAACTATGATGAATAGGTCCCCACCAACTATTTAGGAAGCCCAGCAGGACAGTTCAAACATGAATGCTGTTGAGGTGGGTAAACAGATTATTTCTTCGGTAATGGCACAGATCTTGTGGGCAGACACAAGCATGGTGCTCCAAAAGAGTCACAGGCACCATTAGAGAACATTTAAAATCTGCTGGTGCCTAAAAAGAGGCTCAAGCTTCAAAAGCTCAGCAAGTCTTTCAAGAGGGGATGGTAGAATGGATCTACAGTAGCACAGCAATGTGCACATAACATAGGAAAGCATCAAAGGTAATTTAAAGCTATGATGGGAGGAGAACCACAAATCATGGGAAAACAGAAAGCTGTCTATAATTTCTGAAGTCCAGAGAAGTTTCAAGAAAGGAAGCTAGCTGCTGGTGACAGCTTCTTTTTCCCAAGCTGCCTCTCTATAGGGCCATTTTTAATGACAGATGAGGACATTAACAATATACGGTTTTTTGCTGTAAGAATCTTCTGAAACAAAAATAAATCTTAAACTATTTCATTCCTGGTTGTATTTTTAAAAGACTTTTGGGATTTCAATAAATACTCTTATCTTGTACCAGTCAGAGAAGATAGCAAAGCAGTTTAGATTAATTTATAGTATTTTCAGCCTGTTAATTAAAATGCTTTGGAAGGTTTTAATTATCTCTGGCAGCTATCTTTAAAAGCTCTAAATAATTTATCTTCCTTATCTTGTACCTTAGTATTGATAAGAGTTTTCAACCTCTTTTGCTAACTAAGAGAAGAGTAAGATGATAACATATCTGATTGGAAAAAGCTGTCATGGTTTTTGTTTGTTTGTTTGTTTGTTTGTTTAAAAACCCAACAAAACACCAAACCAAAAAATGGAACAAGTATTTACTCTCCATAATTATCTAGTAAGCACCAGCCATGAGGAAATATAACTCCAAGGCTGTTTGTAGCTGGAAGTGACACTGAGTCTTTAAAGCTGCACGTTGCATTTCACTTGCCACGAAACACTGGTATGTTTGTGAGACGTTAGTAACACCTGTTTCATGTAACAGGCTACACTGTACTGTGAACCTCAGAGCTTACTGCAGGATCAGGGTTTCACAGTGGCAGAATCTACATCCAAATCAAGAGTACTATGAGAAACTCAAGATAATACAAAGGTAGTAATTTAATATGTAACAGAGATTTGTAATGGTAACATTATCTCTATGTTGTAACATCTACACTGCCCCCAAAACCCCCAAAGGAAATAGAAAACTAAAGGCTGAAACTCCATCCTTCAGTCTGCCTGCAGTCTTAGAATTTGTCTAAACCAGTTCTGAACAAGTTGCAGATCATGGCATTCATTGTGCTCCTCGCTTTGCAGTCTAGCTCTTTTTGGCGTGTGTGCAACACTGAGTAAGAACCGGAAACTGATGCAGCTGAAAACCAAAGGGACTGAAAGATTGGGTTTTGCCCAGATCAGTTCCTGATCCAACTCACCGTGTGGCTGTAGCAGTTAGCATGGGCACAAGGAGTGCTAAAGGCAGGAATGGCAGTGGGAGCACACCTTCTGGAAACAACCCACTCTTAAATCAGTGGTGAAAACACCATCTTGTTCTTTGTCAACTACTACAGCATTAGACAAATTAGTAGGTATTTTTACAAGTCTTAGGTATTACCTCTCTACAGACTCTGCCAGTCTACAAAAAAGATTACTGGTTAAAGGTAGGAAAAAGATCTGTCTTTCAAAGGATCTATAATTCTCACTAAGATGATATTATTTAGTGTAACTTTTAAATACCTGTTCATTGTGACTGTTCATTCTACTGTCACAGAGTTTTTAAGTAACTATAACCTAGTTACACTGTGGTTTAAAAGTTTGCTACCAGAGTGTGCCAGGTAACCCATTTCAACTGTTCAAGACACCCAATGAGATGAGAGAGTATATACTTCATGTACTAAATATTGCTAAGCAAAGTAGATTTTATATATAGAAGTTCAAAAGAGAAATTATGCAAAACTAAATCTGCCTGAATAGGTTTCTTCTTTGGGTTCAATTTGGTTTTTACAGGGGCATTATTTATGGCAAAACCCATGGACCTATGACATAACGCTAATACAGAATCTCAATACAGCACTGCCAGCACTGTAGAGGCAAAGTAAACAAGTCATGGTTGATACAACAGCAAAAGTCATAAAAAGATGGATGTAAACAAAAGAGATTTTAGGACTTCTGGGAAGGCTAGATGCTGGTTTTAATAGGTAACTCCTTACTTTGTCTCTGCCTGTTTTCTGTAGCTTTCTAGGGTAAAGGGACAGATTAATGCTCTGTGGCAGTAAAGTCAGTCCTGTAAATTATATATGCACTTATAATGAATATGTTAAAACCTATCTGATAATCTAGGAGTCCTTTTAGTCCTATGTCCTACTGAAGGAATCACATTATTTTCATCAGAAGACGCTAAGTATTTCACATGTAGAGACAGTTCAGGGATATGAACAGTAATTAGCAGCAGCAGATTATTTTTGATGTAATTTCCTGCCGTCTTGTCTCCTTGGATTAGTAGGAATGCATCAACTGGGATACGTATCTATCCATGGCAGTCATCAGACCAGCTATACCAAAACACTTTGAATGACACCCACTGTGTAGCCTTTCATATCAAACAGGTTACCCTGGGCTGCTGCTTCTGCAACCAGTGAAGAAACAAACACTTCTAGGGCATCATTCACTTGGTCTATTTCAGACAACTACTTCAGATAAAGTGATTTAGGGGCCACAAAGATACTCCGAGGGCTGGAGCACCT
>JBCJKH010080178.1:0-10817 GCA_039877255.1 Loriculus beryllinus
GAAGACCCATGTTTGGAATAACAGGGTGTGTTGCAAGTCAAAATTCAGGTATCTTGGCAGAGATATACGCATAATCTGGCATGATGCCTTTTTGCACTGTGCCTAGCTGTAGCAAGTGCTAAAGTCCCTTGTGAACAATATATGAATCTCATCTTGGGGGAAAAAAAAAGAAAAAGAGGAGGAGGGAAGAGGGAGCCAGGGTTTATTTTAACATATAGTGGATATAAAAAACAAGCATCAGAAGCAAAACATTTCCATGAAGCATTTGCTGTGAAAATTCTGCAACTTCTTGTTGCAAACCTCTTTATCGCTTGGATTGGCTGATTTCCAGAGCATCAAGGCTAGGAACTGAGAGACTGAAATATAATCAGTGGTGATACATTTTAACCACAGAAAACATTCTCTGCTTCCGAAGCCTCTGGTGTCTCTAGTAGGCAGTGCAACAGCAACAGCTCCTTGCTGCTGGACTCCAGAGACGGGGAAAATTTTGAATCGGAATGGTAAGAAGCACTTTACTTATCACCAGATTGAGATTATTACTTTGAGAAGAATGCTTAGAAGATGATGATGAAATTAGTAGGGATTAGCAGTTAAACCAAGGAAACTGTGTAACGTTCCCTGCATTATCAATGTTCTGCTAGAAGAGATCAGCAAAGCAAGTTGGTGACAAATATCCTTGGCACTGAATATGTGCAGCTTATATAAAATCTTTTAAAACTGGGAAACTGTGCTGACTCAAATCTGATATAAAATGTAAGCCTGTCTACTTGTCTTACTGCAGACGGGCAGCTGCATGGGCTTTAAAAATAATTTAGCATTAATAACCACAGATACAGACATTATACATACAAATATAAATAAGCCTGTGCTGATCGCTTATGCAGACTGTATGTTTATGTTTGCTTTTGTTGGGTTTTTGCTGGGGTTTAGGGGTTTTGTGTTTTAGAAAGAAGCAGACATGCTCAGTACATAGCTTTTGACTTTTAGGGAGCTGAGAAGTTTTTGTTTTTCTGGGTTTTCAATCTATGAAGACCTGTTAGTCACATTGTGTTTCTCTTGTGTAATTGTTTAGTGAGAAAGACAACCAAGAAAAACTTTTTAGGGTAGTGATTTTGTTCTTTGTAACTATTTAAATATTTATATCTGAATATTAAACAATGGAAGTAGAATATAAAACACAAATATAAAATCTGCAGTTATAGCAAATTGATGCCAATGTTATTAGTAGTTTATACAGTGCTTAAAGATACAATAAAATATTATTAGCAGTTTTCTAGGTATTAAAGAAGTGTGGGGAGGAAGGGGGTATACAGATATTGGGAGTGTTTAGTCCCAAGGCTCGTTGCCAAGGCTATTTTATTTTGCTTTGTTTTTTTTAATTGAAATATGAATCAACCTCAGTCTCCTGTATGGGGACTCAGCCATTCATTTTAAGTGCATACTAAGTTGAGGAATACATTGATTATGGAGTTAGAGTGCATCTGGATGAAAGGAAAACAAATTACTAAATAAATATGAAGAGTACTAAAATGTGCTTACTTGACAGCCCAGCTGATATGTGGGAAATTATTCCCTTTGTGATTCAAATGGAAGAAATTTTTAAAAGAGCCACTATGTGAGTTTGAAAAGTGTACAGCAGATGTGAAACTATGATTTGGTATTTTTTTATCTTTCTTGTGCATTTGTTGTTGCTGAGCAGTATGAAAATTAGAATGCAAGAACTGAAACTATCACTGAATGCTTTCTGATGGTTTCCTTTTCAAAGTGGTTTCACTGAGTTGCAAGAAATAAAATACTGAAGTACAGTAGATAGTAAATTGTATTATCTTGGCCTATATATCCCAGTTTATGACTGTAAACATACTTAGTGTTAAAGATTTATTATTTCCTTCTCAACATGCAGCATAGATTAAAAAAATCAATAACTGGATGGCAACCAGGCTGTAAGGTTCTTGGAAAGATGTTTCGTGTCAGTCTAAGCATAGTGTTGTTTTTAACCAGGGTGGTGGTCGTCATTGTCGTTATTACTGTTGTTGTTATTATTATTATTACTTGTACTTGACACTTTTTCCAGGTGTGTGTTTCTTTAGTTCCTATGTAAGTCAAATACAGATATGCCTCAGTAACAGCAAACTAAGAAAAAAATTTCCTTCCAGAAACATAACATTCAACATCCTTACTCTTGATAGTTTAAGCCAAAGTAAACTTGCATTGTTTTTGTGGATTAGCTAGGTAACTAGTACAGACAGTTCATAAGGGATCTGTTTCTTTCAGTATGAATTGTATGGGCAATTTTAAAATGGTAGGATTTCTTTCTCAAAGAGAGGTCTTAAAGAGAGGTCAGAATTGCAAGCTGTCAAGGACTAGATACCCAGCTTTAAGGTTTCAAACTGTTGTTTTTTTGTTGTTGTTGGTTTTTTTTTTGTTTGTTTGTTTGTTTTTAATACTAAGATAAAGGAACAAAAATAAGATTATAAGTAATGTACCAGCCTTTAATGAAAAACTGAAGGGTTGTAAACATGACTGTTGCAGTGCTAAGTTCTAATAAAGTATCCTCTAGGAGTAGTGCGAGAGGTGCTGGGTATGGCAAAGTTCAAGTGTCTTTCTGGTGCAGAATTTAAAAAAACCTGCTCACCAACTGAATGCAGGATTCATACAAATGAATTTAGGTTAAATATTTTCTTTTTTTTTAACCCCCCCAAAAATGTGCTGATCTGCCTGAAAGTGTAATCCTATAGTGTAATCCTACGCTATAAATATGTAAGCTGTAAGTTTATATGTAATATAAATCATGTTTAGGTAAAAAACAAACAGCTTTGCATCTGCAATGAAGCTGATTCAAGACTCAGTAATATTCTCAGGTTTTACTGGTTTAGTTTTTTTTGCTTTGTCCTCCTGCTTATTTTGGGGAAAAAAATTGTTCATTCAGAAGTATGGCTTTCGTTCAGGCTGGCTCTCATAATGCTGTTGCTGAAAAAGAATTGAAGTATTTAGTGAGAAGAAATCTGACACTGTACCGCTTTAGTGAAATCACAGATTTTGTGTGTGTGTTTCGTACTAATTTATATGCCTCAACTAACTTTCGGCGCAGTTCAGTTCAGATGATGTCATAACTGTGTGACAGGCTGTTTACCACACCCGGTGTGCCATTCTAGAGTGAAATATGCTGTTGCATGCTGCTCAAGTATTGTTTGTGAAGGGCAAAGATAATCACTTTGACCCTTAATTGAAAAGCAATGCTGGAATATCTCCAGGTATGTATTAGAGTTCATTCATAATGGAATAAGCTTGTGTTTTGAAATCAGTGTCGGTGCTTATGGAGCCCAGATACTTTCCGTGAACAAAATATGACAGCAAGCAAGGTTTATGCAAGGATTGCTAAACTGCAGTAATTTTTTGGTGGTAGAGGATTTTTTTTAAGCCTTTTTTTGATTCATTATCTATATACTCTTTAGATCAGGTTTTGCTCACTGAAATCCATCTTTTAAACTGTGCTATCATGCTGCAGGATAACTTAAAATGAATTGCCTTCAGAAAGTTATAAATTATTTGCTGGGGCTTACATAATGTATTAGCATGTCTGCTGCATCTGTGTTCAAGAGAGGGTTTTATTCCTTCATCCATGTGATATACAAAGAAACTATTAAAAAGGGATGCTTTTAGCATTAGTCTGTCCTTCTAGCTTTTGTCCTGTCATGCCATCAAAACTGAAGGTAGGGGAAAAGGTCAGTCTGGTCTCTAAGTGAAGTAATTGATGGGAGCAGCTTCCTGAGAAATAGAGCTCAAGTGGGAAGGTGGCTGGACAAAAGATATTTTTCTGCATCTGGTTAATGTCCACATTGTAGCATTTGAAGTATTTCAAAATATTGGGACAAAATTCTGTGGCCCATACATCTTATGACTCTCATAGCAACGTGATGTTTTGCAGCACATAATTGTTCTTATACTTAGCGGCCATATTGAGAATACTGAAAACAATTAAGGTTGAGATTTACTGTGGATCTCTCTTACATAAAAAAGGTTTGGTGAATACAAAAGGGTACTGAAAACTTCATGCACACTGATAGTGTGCAGGCATAAGAAGAGTCAGTTAAGGAGTTGCGCCCTAAAGGGTATGTTTCCGATGCTTATATAAGGAGTGTGCTCCAGTCAGAACAGAGCCTACATGCTACGTGGTGGTAGGAGACATGATGTGCAGTTTGGCAGGATTTCCAGGCTTGCCCCACTACATAGAGTGGTGATGGGAAGCTCTCATACTAGAGAAATTCTCTACATCTTGCACTTGAGTTTTTAGTCTACTGTAAATTCTATTTAAATTTGTTTTCTGACGTTGCCATGTCACCTGGGGTTACATCTGCAGTCAGCTCCGTTGTATCATCTGATAAGGAAGTAGAAAATGCAGAGGTGAGTGTTGTCTGCTCCCCTGGAACTGTGCCAGAGGCTCCACATACCCTCTGCTCACAAGGTACACCTTGAGTATGACTAAAGCTTTTGGATCCATAAAGATTTTTGAGTAAGACTCAGAGCAGAAGGTTGGCAGCCTCTGTTGTAGATCTTTATCCAGCTGAAGAAGGTGAATAAATACTGATTGAAACCCACAGCACTTCTGCCTCTATTGCCATGGTAGGATGGCTTTCCTAGTTATGGCTTTAACTCGGTAGTGCTAAACTTTTGGGTAGGTCAGAGATGTTCTCAAATCATGTGTTGCAGCCTTTTCTCCCCTTGTGTGATGGGATGTGGTTTTCATCATATTACTTTTATGTGATAATTCTTCCTGTCACAGAATAGGAGGGTAGTGCATGTGTGTCAAGCTCCCAGGCTGGAGACTGCTGACATGTTCCTTCTATGACAGGACAATGCATATCCAATTACAGGGAAACTTCTATTTGGGCCATATAATGGGTATTTATGTACCCAATTGGTGGCTGAGACTGGACATGCATTTGGGGAAAAATGGCAAGAAGGAGGATGCTATAGGACTATATCTCAGATTTAACTTTTTCCCTGTCAATACTTATCAAAGTTTTTGTTGTGGTCCTTCCTGTTCAGAAATAAAAAAAAAAATAAAAATTAAAAAAAATCTGTCTAACGTGGTATAGTTTTTAGCAGCATTAGTTCTAGAGAGAAAGTGTTAGAAGAATATGTACTTGATTTGGCCCAAACACTCTGAGTCACTGGGTCTTGAGTAACCAACGAGCTACTGCTCTGCAAATCTGTGATTCATTCAGGTAAGAATGGAAGATCTTCCATGGACTCAATGGCCTGCAAAACTTATGTGAGAAAAAGAAATGGTGGTGTTTTGGTTTGTGGGTTTGTTTTTTGGGGTTTTGTTAATTTTCTGGGGAGTTGGGGATTTTTTTGGTTGGGTTTATTTTTTTCTTTTTTTGTTGGTGGAATAAAATCATAGAATGTTTTGGTCTGGAAGGGACCTTAAAGACCACCTAGTTCTAATCCCCCTGCCGTGAGCAGGGGTACCCCCCACTAGACCAGGTTGCTCAAAGCCCCATCTAACCTGCACTTTGAGATTTCCAAGGATGGAGCAAATAGAAAGGACTAATTTTAGAGAGTGCTGAAGAGCTCCATGATGAAAAAGTCCTTTAAGGCAATTAAACTTTGTTAGGTTCTCTTCTGACTCTGTGAAGCTTGTACGCATGACTGTTAATTTTCTTATTTTTTTCTTTGTAGGATTGTCAAAATTGATAGGTGGCATGTTAAAAAGAAACTTTTTTTGTCTTACTCTTCATTCCACTATTCTAGAGGATTGATCACAAAACCAGCACTTGCATCTAATAATTATTCCATTACAGCACAGGTAGAGAAAAAATTGGTTTCCTTGCACATGCAAAGCATGAGAAAATTAGTTCTACGTGAAGGATGAATACAGCACACTAGGAATGTTATAGCCACAATATATTAAGGTCTATGCTAGCATTTGTTTGCTGCAGAGGTCATCATGAATTGTTTGTAGTTAGCTGCTTCTTCTGTGAATTTAAGCTGGTCTTGGACTCTGTTTCCTCTGTCGCTTAGTGCTGGTGTGGTCCTGTAGCTAGCAAGTAATGGAGAGTTTCCTCATCTTTAGCTGTGCCCCATGTATAACTTTTGTTCCAAGGTCATTCATATAGTTATCATTCAAAGCTACTCAGTTTGGGCTTCTAGGAAGTTGCAAAAGAGCTTCAAAGATTGAGTCCTGAAAGATTTTTTTGTCTTGGTGATCCTGGTGGATTTGATGATTTTGAACTTGACAGGTAATTGCTGTATTACTAGGAACCAAGAAAGGAAGTTTGCTGGAAGGAAAAAAATACTAAGAAACTACTATTATGGATGTAGTTTTCAGTGGATGGAGAACACATGCTCTAAGATAACAGCAGTTCATTCCTCTTACATTGGCAATAACAGCATTTGTAGCATGTGCCATTGCACAAAGGCACTGTTTGTTCTTTCATTTTAAAGAAAAAAATAACCTAAAAAAAATTCCCCCCGGCCAAAAAAACAACCCCCCCAAACACAATCAACCAACCTCCAATCAAAATACCTCCACAGGGCTAATATTTATAACTTCTTCTAAATATGTGTTTAGATATTTTATTTCATATGGGGAACAGTACTGCAATTAGCTAGACACGTGTTGTTAAGTGCTTGGAATAAAATAAACAAATCTAAGAGTGTACCAGGATAAACATGAATCTTTCTACTGTGTCACTTTCAGAACTCCTTGAGGTCACGGCAAATGCAAATCTAACTGAATAAATTAGTTTTGATTCCTTGCATCATGGGAGAGAGCTTGCAGGTTTTTAACTGTTATAGAAGGGAGTTTATTATACAATGCTTTAGAATTTACGTGACTTTGTTACATTAGCGAATTACGAACGAAGTTGGCTCCACTGTTGATTAGAATCCCTTTTTAGTAAAAGGAAATGTAAAGATATTTGTAGGAGAATCTGAAGGATGAATAAATGCTGAAAGACTGCTAATTTCTGTTGATGTAGGATGGCTTTAATAGTCTTACAGTTGTAGCAGCCTTATGGATTTTCTAGTGCAAGTTTATGGAAATAGTGTGTTTGCTGTGGATCATTTAATGGTCCAAATCCACTGAAATATTCACGCTGACCTGTGTCAGTGGTGGTGTCCAGAGGAGGTAACAGTAGTAATTCATCTGCTGCTAAATATTATGTTACTTAGGAAATAATTCAGAAGTGACTTGGACATCAGAAATTAAAATGAGAGTCAGTTGCTCTGGGCTAAATCTTGCAGATGCTTTCTACTAGGTATGATGTCTTGTGACTTTCCTGGGATTAATGGCATCCTAAACAGACAAAAAAAATACACCAGTTCTCCCTGGAAGTGTTCAGGGCCAGGTTGGACAGGGTTTTGAGCATACCAACCATTCTATGATTCCCTCTTACTCCTCCCCATTACTCCTCAATTTCCTGTGGAAAGGAAAAGGTTTCAGTGGATTTTGTTTTACCTGCCTGACAAAGGTGTAGGCAGTGTGTGTGATAATATTTGTTTGCAAGAAAGGACAGCTTAGCTGATCCTGGAAACTCTTGGTCAAAAGAGCTGTGGGCTATACTTCTAGTGTTGCCCAAAGAAATCTTCAGCAGGAGAAGCTCAAGTCTTCTGAGGATTGGCCCTCAGCTAGGAGCTCTGATGGGAGGGCCAGGGCCAAGGCTGCTCCTGCTTGTGCCCGCCTGTGATGAATATTTTGCTTCACGAACAGGTTGCTGTGTAATATTTTGCTCCCAGGCCTGACTGAAGAAGTGTACCAGAAAGTATATGGGGAAAATGAATCGGCACAGCAGTTTTCCTCTGGGGAGGGTACACTGAAGCTATGAAATAACTTTCCTCACCTATTATTTGAAAAGGAACCCTGGTGTAATTAACCTGGAGTTCATCAGTTTTTCTCTGTTTTAAAGACAGGCTTTTTCTAGTTTGCTTCACTTGTTTTGCTGTAAACTTTCCTACTGAGTAAGAATTATGTTAGAATATTGCAGCTGTCTGCGGTATACTGAGATGTCGCAGTAACTGGAGTTGAGTGTTCTTGCCATTTCTGCTTTGCATTTTGGTATTAGGTGTTGCACAAAAACAGGGCAGAGGTTTAGGCCTAGACTGCATCATAGCAAAGGGGAAGAATGGTGAATTCAGTCAGCATTAATTTCAAAGAGAAATCCCAACCCAAACCATGAAGCCGAATTTGTCAGGTTTTATAAAGTAACACTATGTAACTACCTGACTTTAAAAAAACGTAGGTGCTGTTGGTTATAGTGGTTAAAGTAAGACCCACAGCTGAATACGGCAGACTTGCAGGGTTCAGATAGGGAGATCCTGTCCTGAGCTTACATAGATCTCTTGTATTTTCAGCTTTATATTTTTTGCTGAATCCTTGATCTCGCACTATGTTGTGTAAATATGTATGTATCTTTTTAAATCAAAAGCATAATTTCTGAATGGACTGTGTACTCTAGGCAAATGGATGCAGGACATAGACCATGCTTATTTTCAGATGTTTCCTCTTAGGGCCTGACACTTATTAGTGTGAAGCAGTGAGAAGCCTATTATTTATTGTGTTATAAACACTCTTCTATTTTAAGTTCTAAAATGGTTGTTTTCTGGATGGGGCTTGGAATAGAAACGGATGTACCTGACAGTTAATTAAAATTCAGTGTTGTTTTTTCTTGCTTAAATTAGTGAAGAAAACTTCTAGGAAACACCATCGAGAATAACGTTCTGAAGATTTCAAATTATTTTGAAAGATGAGAATTCCCATGACTCATTTCATTAGAGCTGAAACATAATTCAGATGCTTCTTTACCACCTGTCACATTCTTTTGCATTTTTAGAGTGCATATTTTCTCTCTCATAAATAAATAAAAGGGTTGAACTCCAGAGAGAACCTCTTCTTTCCTTTTTTAGCCAGCAGGTTGTTTTCTGAATCCTGGTTAGTGAACTGCATGCACATACTACTTCTATTATAGAGCTGTAACCCACCTGGACAAATACATACTTAGTGGGAGTCCAATCTTTCCATTAAGTTACACTAGAAACTGGCTGGTATTGTCGTACAAACCAGGAAAAATATGTGTAATTCAGTTTGTTTGTAATGTGAAATCACTGATCAGCCAGTTAATTCTGTTTTCTTTCCCACGCACACAGATTTCCAAACACAGAAAGATGCAAAAAAAAGAAAAAGTTAAATGTAAGTTTTAAGCTACAACAATTGGGTTCCCAGATGTCTGGTTCTTTGGTTTAGAAGACTGCACAAGAGATTTTCTAGTCCTGAAATAAAAATCACTTAGGTGGTCCAAAACCTCTCCTGATTGCCCATCTGCCAGGGTGTACATTGCATTTTTCATGTGGTAAATAAAATTTCTAAATAATTCTTTAAATCATTGCTGCACAGCTCATTATGGAGCTTGCTAACAACTCATGCTTGCTAACACTGACAAACTGAAGACAAAAGCACTGGCAAAGCATTTGAAGACCCATACAGAGCTTTCAAGGCAGGTAATCCATCGTGGAGAGGGGAATAGTTCAGTGAATTTATACAAAGCATTAACCATTTCCCCTGTGTTATTTCCCTGTTGTCCCTTTCAAGAGCTGCAGATACATACTAAAAGGGATAGGAAAGGCAATTTTCCAAGCTTTCTTGTTGAGTTTGTGCCATTACTATTCCTTCTAAATCAAGCACTCTGATTTTAAGCTGTCCTTTCATGTTCTGTGACTGGATTTGTACCTGTGTTTAAGTAAGCAGGCATCTCTAGTGTTAATACTTAAATTTAGAGTCTTACCTTGTTCAGGTTTTTGAAAGGTCACTTCTGCTTGAGTTTGACAGGTTGTGCCTGCTGACACATCGACAAATCAAGTCCTCCTCATACTTCTTTCTGAAGTCATAACTGGAAAAGAGGCATCTTACTGACTTATGTTCCCGAACCTGTGGACTGATGCTTGCATACTTCGCTAGGGGTGCAGCTAATCAAAACAGCTGCAGTGCAGAACACCTGGAAATTATGCAACTCTTGAATGTTTAAATGTAAATTTAAGAAACTAATTTTAAGCAGGCAGATTTGATCATTTTGCCCTTAGTTACCCAGGAAACCAGTTAATTACTATGCATTCACTTCAGTGCTCTGCATGTAGCTTTTAAAACTTTTTATTGTAATTTTTCTTTTATTTTGTCTATAGCTAGTGTTTGTAGAAAGGGCTCGCTTGACAGCTCTGGCAAATGAAATAGTCTGCCTGCCCACGGAATATGTGCTCCCTAGACAGTGGCAGTCCAAACTTCCTCAAGCTGTTTTCTAAGTGTGATACAGCTCTTCTTGGGGGGGAGTGAAGAGAGAAAGAGTTGGGGGAGGAGTAGGGTCCTCGTGACATCAAGTCTTTGCCACTGAAATATGTAAGCATTGTCAGAAAAAATGACCTTTATTTTCCTTCCAGTATAGAAAACAGTGCAGCTAAAAAATGGATGAACTCAAGCTCTGGAAACCTATATCCTGTCTGCAAACCATCAAGATCACAGCCTTGATCTTGCTATGTTGTAGTTGGCACTGGTGACAGATGATCTCGTGAACTAAGCAGAGTTTTTCTTGCTCAGTGTTGAGGCAAAAGAATTTTCAGAGTTCTGGTGCTGAAGCCTGCAGCAGAAAGTCCTGGGATGATATTTGCAAATTAAAGGTGCAAGTGGGAAATCTGGGAGTTTACTCTGAAATGTTAAAATTGCAGCTGGTTGTACTTCACCTTCTAAATGCTGATCAGAGTATGCACAGTTATTGCTTCAGTTTGTCTTGGTGATGACTTTTGTTTCGATAGATGTGTAATACAAT
>JBCJKH010080197.1:7482-27393 GCA_039877255.1 Loriculus beryllinus
AACATAAGAGACATGTCTCCATTGGTGGTGGTACTTGGCTGCTGGCTGGGCTTAAACGACAGGCAGAAAGGCTTTATGTGTACCATTGGCCCAATTACAAAGTTCACATTGTTACTAGAATATTTTCTAAACCCATACAATTAAATACAAGGATTTCTGACATCCCATTTTTGTATCTTTTAATCTCTTCTACTATTGGTAAAAAATAATCCATTAAGAGAAATTCTGCATGTTGTGTCAGATTGCTGTTTTTCTTTGAACTGTGTGCAGTCTTGAAGTGTTTTAAACTAGCGCTGTTGGTTTAGGAAGGCAGTGATCTGTACAGGCAGTTAAAATAAACACTGAAGGTGTCATGATAAAGGAATTCAATGCAAAATGTTCTGCACAAATTTGTGTGCATGAATGAAACAAGACAACCCTTAATATTTACAGTCTTCTGAAAGAAAGATAGCAGACCAGTAGAGCTTTTCAGCTCAAGGCTTTTGGGGACATTTAACTCATATTTCATGATGTTCTTTGCTTGAAGGTGTATTTAGATACTGCTCTGTCTGATGTGCAAACTTGAGTTTCTTCTCTGTGGTTTCATGGTACAGCCACACAGACGATGTGGTTCTGCAAGGCTGCTAAACTCTAAGTTAGATTTGGTCCAGAGGCTTTTGTTTTAAACTGGCTGTTTTGTACACTGTTTTTTTGTCTGAAGTACATGAAATGGCCAAACTGTTTCCTTCTCCTGCAGTTAAATTTCCTGCTCTACCAGTAGAGAGGTGATAATTTGCATTACAAATTGAGATGCCTTTTTTCCTTCTAAAAGGAATGAACTGAGACAAACAGGATAGGTGAAAACCTCTATGATAGCTTTCCCCATATTTGTCTTACTCTCAGGAGAACTGACCTTTTACTTATTTTGCCAAGGTACCTTTACCTTTACTAATCAGTCTTTTGACTCAAGCAGGATTAGTCAAATAGATCTACTCATGTTCACTTGATTAAATGTCCAACTCTGCATTTTTTCTGCTTGAGCTGCCAGTATTCTTGCATTTTCTTTGCTAGCTGGCCAGAATCCATTCAATATGATGTAGCTGGAGTAAGCCTGGTACTAGTGAGGATATAGAGACTTGGATATAGAGTCTTGTATATGAATCATAATGCATTTGGTCAAATCCTACATAAATAATGTCATAAATAATGTCTTTGTTGATGTTATGCTTAGTAGATGAACAGAAGAAAAAGCCTGTATGTAGGTATTTGTAATGATAAGTACAGAAAGGTTCTGATTAAAAATAAAATAAAGGGGGAGGAAAAAATAAAGAGGCATATTCAAAAGGTACAAAGTGCCTGTTAATTTGGTTGAGCTCCAGTATGTAGTCCCAATGGCAGAAAAACAAGGTGGATTCATTGACTTGAAGCCTTTTGGGTGATGCCAAACTCTTTTCTACAGAGTAGCTTAGATTCCTGGATACTGTGCTACCAAAACGCTAAAGGCATATGAAATAGGAGAGCATTCCCTATTTAAGGACAACGTGTTTATAAGATATTGAGGAGAACAGAGTAATTTTCTATATGGTGAGGTTAACATAATTGCATACTTTGAGATAAGCAGTTACAATTTTGCTTGGAAAATTAGATTTAATGTTTTCATATGCATATCATAGGAGCAGAATACCTTTTGGATCATATTCTGACTACTGAGAAACACTAGTTGCAATCATATAGAAATATTTTTAAATGCAAAATGACTACAAAGCAAAGATGTATCTAGTTGGGGCTGAGAAGGAGAGGAGGAATTCATTGTCTTCCCAAGTTTCAACAGCCACATGTGAACTTAATAGCGTACAAAGAAAGTAAAAAGCATTTTCCATGGCTCTCACAAAATTGCAGGCATTACACCCCACACAACCCAGTTTTTAATCTCATTTTTTTGTGGAGGAAAAAGCGGAAACATTCAAATTAATTTAGTGAGAGGATCTTGCACACAAACACTGGCCCAAGTTCCTGCAAATGGAAACTGGTTGCCTGATAATTGGATACAGAATAGTGCTGTATCAAGGTTTAATAATGTATTTAAAATACAAAGTACAGAAATAAAAATTCTTTTCTTTTTTTCTGTTCCAGGTTCTCTGGGAGATGCTAACAAGGGAGGTCCCCTTTAAAGGCTTGGAAGGATTACAAGTAGCTTGGCTTGTAGTGGAAAAAAACGAGGTAAGACTACGTTTCTACATTCAGGTACATAGATCAGAAAACAGTATTGGGGTTTTGCAAAAGACTTTTTCATCTTCTTCAAATTGAAAGTAAGTTCACGCGTATGGAAAGATTAGCAGTAGGAGCTAACACAAAGGGTCAAAGTGATGTTATTCCTCATGAATGGACCCTTTACATCTAATTGTTGCAGCTTCACGTCGTGATGCTGTAGATCAAAAATTGTACAAGTACTGTACTAGTTTCTCAGTCTCAATTGTAAAACCTAGGGGTTTGTTCTTAGTGATGAAAGAAGCCATTGCGTCCAAGGTAGGGGAACAGTTTAACTCCATCTCCTGCGTTTAGGACATCTTTTTACTGGCCGGGAGTTGATATATCTGTAAGAGACCTTCAGCTACTTCAACTTAACTCTCCCAGCAGGAGTCACTATAGTACAAGAAACTGCCGCTTAGATGAAAATTTCAAAAATAAAAGAAGAAAAAATAGTTTTAAAAAAAGAGAGAAATTACAGTTTTGCCACCTACGTTCAACACTACATTGAAGATGAGCTCCTCACTGGTATCGGCAAGGCTGTGGCATAGCTGCAAGCCTCCTCATGCAGAGTCTTTCCATTTCAAAAGCACTTCAGTGGTGTAAACACCGTTTGTACAGTGTCCCCAGCCTCGCTTTTCTTCTTCTCACAAATTGAGGCTTTCAGTTAGTTGGACGTGTGAGCCTATATCTGAACACGTAGTCCCTTGATATCAAAGACAGTAACTACATTTAAAAAACATTTAAAGTTGTGACTGTACCACACACAGACAAGCATGGAAATCCTCCACAAAGATGAAACCTCCTCTATCTAGACACAGCGGAAGCTTGGGAAACATTACAATGGTGAGGCAGTGGCTGTACAATACAGATTCCTATTATTCTACATAAACTGTTTCTCAAAAATGTTTCAGAGTTAAACAGAAGAGTTAGGTTTCCTCCTCTTAGTTTAATATTTTTTATTGTTTTTTTTTTCACACCCCCCCCTCTGTTTTTTCTTCTATTGGAGGACCCGATTAATTCCAGTGAGTGATACTGTGATGTACTGATTAGTTGGAAGGGCTTTGCCAACAGCATGAGGACTATGAATGTGGTCTTCTACAGCATTTATCAGAGCAGGAGGCACAAAGAGGCTCTTTCTTCTCATTTAGGAAAAGGCTCATACCTCATTTTGAAGGAGAAACCATAAAGCCTTCCATCAACAGTATTTGTTTCCTATGCCTACCACTTGCTGTTTTATGTAAGGAGTGCAGAGTAGCATTGGGAATGTTATAAACAGGTGTAGTCATACTCTGAAAGGTGTCAGAGGGTACAATACACATTTCTCTACAGTTTTTTGCATCAAGGAACTGTGTAGCATACAATACGAACAAAATGTGGACATGACAACTATTTTACTCATGGCTGAAGAAACCTAAGGGGTGACATTTTCAGAGACAGCCTTCTGTCTGCCAGGTACCACTAGCCTCTTGCTACCATCATCTTTGGAAGGGTGCCAGGGAGCTTAGGGGGCATTAACGCTTGCATGGTTGTTTTGGGTTTTTTTCTGGCCATGACTTAGGGAACATGCCAAGCATAAGCCTTGTAAAAGTCAGCTTTTGCTATTTTCCTTCATAGTTTCTATGTCCCAGAGCAAGTGTGAGGGTCATGTTCTGCTCTCAGTTCAATCTGTTGACATTGGTGGGGTTGCATGGTTCCAGTTCACAACGGATTTTAATCACTGTTGAGCTAGTCTTTAATTTTTTGCACGGCAAGTCTCTTGTTAAAATCAGTGTGGGACTGAGGCCAAACTGTAATTGCATAGGGTGAAGAATCCCCCTTTGCGAAGCCTCAGTCCAACAAATAAAGTGGATTTTAATTATTCTGTATGGGTCTTTTTTGACTCTCTGCATAATTTCAAAGTACTATTTTTATTATGGTAGAGTTTCTATATAATTATATATTTAATACAGAAGAGAAACATGAGAGTTCAGATTATGCTAGGCGTGATCTCATAATAAATTACTACTGAGAAACGTCATCTTTATTATAAGATGACACTTTTGGAACCTGCTACTTCTATATTACATGACAGATAACATTCTGCACAAGTGAGACACACATAAATGGTGACTGCAACTGATTTTCCACCTACTGGAACAGTGAGGGTTACAAACAAATACTGTAGCAAGACTACCCCGTGTATTTTTAGGCTAATGACTTAACCAGAGATCAAGCACCAGTACAGTTTGTTTATGCCTTGCACAAATTTCTGTGTATTTCTTGTACATAAAGCTTTGCACTTTAAGGTATTAGATTATTGTAATAATTATACTCCTGCAGTGTCCTGGCTCTGTATCTCATGTTTTTGTGGTGTTCAAATGCTTGTGGAGCAGAAGTTGTTAACTCTTACTTTGGCTGCTGTGGCTTGTAAGGCTTTGCAGGTCAAGTTGCAATAATATAATGGTAGAGTTTGCCACAACTTGCTCTGCATTGCTTCTGAAATGGCAGCAGTATGACACATCAAGGGGTCTTCCTGACAGGCTGGTCTGAACACAAGTGTAGTACCTGGTTCTCTTCCTGTAGGACAAGAAGCCTTTTTTTCCAGCTTGATCCCTCTTACATTTGGCCTCGCTTTCATTGAGGACCTGTTTCTCATCAACGTAATTTTTTGATTTAGTATGAACATCTGAAGTCATTTAACTGCCTTAGTGAGAGCAGAGGCATCTCCTTATATGTGTAGTATTGTTAGGATGCACGTTAAAATCAACTGGAGAGGCTTCAGTATCCGTATGTGTGTGTATGGGAAAGGATTTGCTTTGAGGCTTTCCAGTCTGGAGGCAGAGTCTTTAAACTAAAAGTCCTCTAAGACCAGCTGAGGGAACCTTTTCATGGTTTAAAACTTGCAGCAAAGCAAACCAAAGAGACTTCAAACTAATTCTCTGTAGTCAGTGGTTCTGGCTATAACCAGCAACTCCTTGTCTTCAGTCATTATGAAGTATTTATATGAGTTCACTGTGCTCTCTGAGTGCTTTCTGAGATCTGCATGTCCTCATTAATCCTTCGGACCACAGGCTCATGAAGTCTCTTGTGTCTTGTAGAGCTTTACTTAACTCTTTGTAACTCCCTTATTTTAATATATATTTCAGCCATTTGTTATATCAGAAGTGATTATAGTATTGTACAGCGGGATCATCTGTGTGAGAGAAAGGAATTAATACAGGCTATGCATTATACCTATCTTGACAAGCATCTTGGAGTAGCCTGCAGTAACCTGCACAAACTATTATGTTTTAGTATTAAAAGCTGTTTGCCTCGTTTTTACTTGTCTTCAAGCTTTCTTAAGGAGTTACATTTGCGCATTTGTTCCATTCCTTCCTCATAGGTCAATTAGTTGTGTATATTGCTAGTGTTAGTAATTTGATTTTTTTAATATTTCAGTCCTCAGCTTTTATATTGTGTTAAAAAAGAGTGTTTTACTACTTCTAATTCCATTGCTCTTACAGGAAATCTTTTAATAGCAGCTTAAAGTGAAATGCTTCCAATAACTGGTACGTTCTCTTTCCGTTAGAGATTAACCATTCCAAGCAGTTGTCCCAGAAGTTTTGCAGAACTGATGCACCAGTGTTGGGAGGCTGATTCAAAGGTAATTTAATGTGTGTTCGATTTTCATACCACCACCACTCCCACACCCCTCCTTGTTTTGGTATGTTAGTGTTTCCTTGGGGGACAGTGCTAACTGACCGTTGATGCATGCTGATAGATACATTTCTTCACAAAGATAGTTGAGAATGTTGGGGTTTTTTTAAATGGGCTTACATATTTATACCTAAATGTCTCTCCCTTTTAATCAAGAGTTAACTGTGCTACTGTTAACTTACCTGACAGGTAAAGACAATGACAGTAAACAGGTGAGATAGCAAGGATGTAATCATTTTGGAGCAAGAGAAAAAATGTTCTTTTCTATTTTCTTTCAATAGTCTTTCTTGGATGTATGTGAGCATCACATTTCAAGGTCCAATTTTGATGCCTTCCTTGTCTTGAAAACATGTTAAATTAATCCATAAAATGTGGGTAGGAACAGCAGTCTAAATTAACATTAAACCTTTCCTAATCTTTTCCATTTGAATGATATGCCTTATAATGATTTACTGTAATAATATAATGATAGAAATTCTGTGATATACTGGTTAACAGTGAAAACACAGTAAAAATACAAGTTAAAGAGCCAAACCACTGTCACTATTAATCTGCCCCTGCAAGAATAAACTGAAAGGGAAATTAAAGAGAGTATTTAGTAAAAGCTTTTGCAGATTATGGGAGTTACCTTTTTTATATGGACTCTGCTCCCATCCTGGTGTATATAAAAATGTCTGGAAAGAGCCTGTGGGCATCCTAGCTATATTAACAAGGATTAGCACCTATTTCCTTTTCCTATGAAGGGATTTGAGAGAGCAAAGGATAGTTAAGGAAAGAAAATTCTGCTTTTTTTCTCAAGTCAGGGCACCAGGAAGAACTTCATTCCTTTTAAACTCAGGAGAAAGTTAGCTACTACTTCAGAGAGACCAACACTTATCCCAAGACAGATTATAGCCCTTATATGCTCTAGAACTAGAACTTGTTATCACCAGAGAGTAGCCGTAGAGGAATAACATGAGAAAGGAGATCTCCCCTCTTTTTCTCTTCCTTTTATATTTCTTTGGTTTTAAGTGAGGTGTTGCTTTCTTGCAGAAAGCTGAGATCCATCATCAACATGTGTTTTCTATGTGAACACCCATTTAAATGCCATTCTCTTATTATCTCCATCTTTAATCTCTCCTCAAAAGGGAGAGGAGAAAAATGTTTTGGATCTTAGAATATACAAATAGGCTGTGTAAGCTCTAGGCCAGTAATTACAGAAAAGCACTTTCCAATGGCAACTACATATCTCTAGTAAGTACTCCCAAGCATCAGCATCACTAACAAATACCACAGAGTAAGACTTACTTGAGCTTCTTTTCTGTAAATACAGCACATACTAGATCAGTTTGCCCTCTGCCTTGCTCTAGCCACATATATACATGTCCAGAAGGCTGTTGCTGCTTTTCGGGGAGAGAGAGGGATCTGCATTTCGTAGAAGGATGCCCAACCAGCAGGGTGATTTCTGTCTGCCTGAATAATTTACCTGGGTGTGGGCTGGTTCCTGGGAGCACTATTCCCAAAGGAGTCTCTGATGTGTGCAGAGAGTGAATCTCGTGTTACACGGGTTTTCCTGACAGTCTGTTCTTTGCTACTTTTTCATGCAGCTTCTCTTCTGTTAAGCAATTATAAATGCTTTATTCACATGACTGAAATTGAGTAATCTCTGGTCACAGTTTAGGCATGTGATTGACTTATTCTGTCACATGTTGGGAAGGGATTGCTACTTGCAGCTCTCAGAATGCCTTGATAAAGGCTGTGTGGCCTGCATGAGCCAAAAGATGGAGCACACTCCTCTAAAATACTGCTCTGTGCAACGTTTCCTTTTTGCCAGGATTAGCTTTAGAAAATCAGATAGTCAATGCACGAATAAGTTACTGAAGGTCAAGCAGGGGTGAGCTTGAGGATCTCAGCTGCTCTAAAGCAATCACTAAGGTGCATACTTTTAGCCCACAGAAAGCATGAAGTATCTTTAGTGGATTACCCCTGAGAAAAGAGGGATGTGCATTTACTGTAGGGCTAAGGAATGCACTTTAAGAGCTGCTACAGAGCAGCACTGCTTACACTGTAACTTCCTCATGGGAATGGACAGAGTTATTAACTTTGCTTTGAATACTTCAGAATTTCTTCATATGTGGCAAAAAGTGTCCACAGGGCATTGCTCAGCATGGTATTTGTAATAGTAGTCTTTATACAGTTTAAACTCTGCTAGTTGAAAGAAACAGTACCCAGCCTGTTCAAAGCATTTTACTAAAATGTTAATTACTAATTAAGTCAGTACTTATGAAAGAACAATCTCTGTGGTAACTAAGTGTCTTAAATGACTACTTCCACATGTTAAAATCTCTACCAAACAAGCTGCTTTTGCTTGTGTACTAGATAATTGTGCAAACAGGGTCACTCATCACTGGTGCCTTTGTTTGCTGGGGATACTTGCTTTTGAAACACAGGTGAGTGGTTCTTTCTCATTTCATCTGTTCACTCAGTTTATCCCCACTTCAACATCAAAAATGTTTATAAATTACTGAATCTTTTAATGGAAGTCAGAAACCTGGAAGCAAGGAGGCAGCAAGGAAGCAAAGCCATATGGATTAAATATCCTGGTTTTGTGCAGAGTGGAAGGAAACAGCTGAAAACATTAGCCAGAATTATTTCTAGAGGGACATATATTTTAAAGATTTTTGTATGAGACATCACAGATATAAAGGGAAACAGTTTTCAAAGGCGACTCATGCCTCGATATTTTAAGCATCTCTCATAAGGACTGACTTGAGATGCCTGACTTTCTAGAAAGTGCTAGGCACTCATCCACCAAAAATAAGACTTTTTTCAAAGCAAGCTGCTCAGCTTGGGCTCCCAGTTTCAGCCGTCACTTCTTGCCAGTTTTAACCAAGCTGTCAGACTGCACTTAGCGTGCATCTATTAAATCTGAAATTAACTTTGCCTAGGGGCAAGAAACCAACAAAGCCCACATGGCAGAGCAGGCTTGTGTCTTCATGTCAGCTTTGCCTCCAGGGAAAGCTGGTACCTGTAAATCTGGCAGCTACAAAGCTGGCAGGGTAGCTGGTGGCTGTTCACAGAAATTGCACATCCAGAGATGCATGGGCTTTGTAAGTACAGCGTGGCTGCTTTGTTCCAGCTCGAGTTGCACAACTCAACTGTTCCTTCGCCTGTAGTGTAGGACCCAAAGAGTTTGTGTTGCTGTGTCTCCCAGGTCAGTCGGTGCTTTCACATGTGCTTAGTAAACCCCTGCTTTCTGTCATTGTTTCCACTC
Source organism: Loriculus beryllinus (assembly GCA_039877255.1). Classification (NCBI taxonomy): domain Eukaryota; kingdom Metazoa; phylum Chordata; class Aves; order Psittaciformes; family Psittacidae; genus Loriculus; species Loriculus beryllinus. Next base: position 16,640 of record JBCJKH010080197.1, read on the forward strand.
CAGTTCCAGACAAGACTCAGTAGTGTTGACTGTGTCACTTAGAGTCGGCCCTGCGCTATCCTTTTAAGTACACCCACAAGGAAGAAGGAGCAAGCAAAACTCATGGAAGTGTTTTATAAAAGAATTCTAAATAAGCCGTAAAGCATTGTAATTAATAGGGATGTTTGCCCTTAATCTCTTCCTGAAAGTAGAATTACTTTATTACAGGCACATTACACACCTGCCAGCCTGTTGGAGAGTACATAGCAGTAGCAGTAACTTGGTGTATTGGTGGGGAGCCACTGTCTCTTGTCTGGCACCCTCCTCATCATCTGGGATGGTCTTGAAATCCCCTCAACAGTTTGCACCCACTGGGGTGGTTATAGGAGATGCGGCTGTAGCAACAACAAGGGCTGTTGGAAGGTTCTCCTGCCCCAAAACTGCACCAGATTTTTCTGTCCTGGTTGGTGCCAGGGATGGATTTTGAGGTCTGTACCCCTGGCGTGGCACAGTCCCTGACCAGGGAGGTTGGTGCGCTTTTAGAACATGTTTCTCAGCCATAGCAGGTCTGGTGGCATCATGCATGTAGGGGGAAGACTGCTGCCTCCCTCAGTGCCCCCATAAATGCAGGTTTCAACATTGGGGCTGTATCAACAAGTGCAAGGTATGTGCTGATGAGTAGGCACCTGCTGCTCGGCACACCCAGGTTGCCAGTCCATGGACACTGGGCTGGGAGCCAAATTGCATAAGTACATGGTGGCTGGGGCAAGTGCTGTCTGTGTGAAGAAAATCTGCATAGCTTATCCAGCTGCCCGCTGCTTCAAGTCATGGAGATGGACTAAAAATGACAGACAAAGCCACCAGTTACAGCCGATCAGTGCAGCATTACAGTATAAGAGAGCTTGTCTTTTTTTTTTTGTTACGCATCTGACACATTTTCATGCTGTTTGACATTTAAAATAAAGAAATTGTCTTTCTTTTATAATGTGGAAGTCACTTGGATCTTCCAGGGAGAGACACCTCAGCATTGTTCCTAATTGTTTTTGTGCTTCCAAATTAAAATGCACGTTTTAATTGCGGCATCTGTAATTTTAGCAGAAATGGTATAATTACTGGCGGGATAGAGAGAGAATGTGCATCATCCCCTTATTATGTATCTACGTTTTGTTTCAACCTTTTGTCTCAACCTTGTCTGAGGTCTGTCAAACAGACTAACAGAGTCAGTGCTCTTTCAAGAGACACATTTAACTGTGGCTTTTCCAGTTTCCACTTATTATCCTATTTCATAGCTTCCTTTTGGGGCTAAGGGGAAAGTAGAAAATACAGAGACGTTTTAACCACTGTCCATGACCAGTGAGCACAGTGGGTGCTGGATGGAGAGCATCCATCAGTTAAGTCACTGAGCCCAGGACAGAATAGCACAGGCACTGCTGACGTGAGCTCAGCTGCCAGGCAAGACATCCTTGTCTGACCTCAGCCTTCACTTCTTTTCTGGAAAGTCTGTCATCATCTGCAAGAGGGGAACCGCGGCCAGAAACCCATTTTTGATGGGCAGCTAAATACTTGTTCACACATTAAAGAGTGTGGGTTACTACCTGTAAAAGGACATCTGTTTAATTACCAGTTGCTAAGGGGTTCAGCCTTCTCTTTTTGTCAGTGTTTTCCTTCTTAGCTTGTGGAAAACTTTAGAATCAGGAATCTTGACAGTTATTTTTGCTACTAATGCTGTTTAATGCTCTTATTGAATGCCAAGAGGTTTAATGGTAGATACGGGAGATTGAGTTAAGGCTTGAGTCCCACTAGTTTAAGTGACTCTTACCAAACTAACCTCTTCTTCAATGGGAAGAACAAAAAGAAAGAAAGAAAGTTTACACATTTAGGGCCCTCTTGCAGGATGTGGTGTTCAGAAAGCAGCATCCCAGTTTTTTGTTACTGCTAGTCTTTTAATTGAAAAATTCCTGCAAATAATTTTGCACAGTAGTAATGTATGAATACAAATGCTGTGGGTTTGTTTTTTGTCTTCAGAAAAGGCCATCATTCAAGCAGATCATTTCAATCCTGGAATCTATGTCAAACGACAGTAACCTTCCAGACCAGTGTAACTCATTCCTGCATAACAAGGCGGAGTGGAGGTAAGTTTCTTTCTTCCCGAGATTAAATGACGTGGTTTTCCTTTTAAATAGTGTGAGTCCATATTCTTTTCAGAAAGACATCACACTCCGATGATGTATTGGTAGAAAATATCTGTGCTTGAGGTATTTTTAGAACGTAACTTACCTTGTTTTTCTGGAATGCTCAGAATGCTGTGAAACTTGTATTAGGAGCCAATACACTTAGCTGTACCCTGTATTTATTATTACACTGGTTTAGGTATCCTGATATTTACGGTTTTGTGATTCATATCTTAAAGCCAATTGCATGTTTTCAGTGAGCACTGTGAGGGCAAAAGAGCTCAGGTATAAGTACGTTTGATGCAAGTTTCATAGAAAGTGTGTAGGCAAATGTTAAAAAAACCCAACAAAATGAAAATAAAGGGCATAAAAAGATAAAATTTCCGATCAAGCCTCTGTTTATCTTCACTTGTATGTGTTCTGCCATTTTGTGCATCCTCTCTTTTGCATTGACTTTGTGTCCAAGCATTCAACGTATGCGCAAGCCAGCCCTGGTTTTGCATAGTACGCCAGCATTGTTTGCGCGTATGATTGCACCTACTGCTATGGTAATTTTTATTCATAAGTGGTTATAAATGGAGAGCGGGTTTGAGAAAATGCTATTACGTGGCACTGTTTTACAGTAAAAGTTTCACCCTGGTTTTGGTACGTGCCAAAACTTTAAAACCCTGTCCCAAAGCCCGTGTGACAGTCGGGAAGCTCACTGCTTCACACTGCATCCTTCTGTTTGGAAAAGAGAATTGACAACAGCTCTGCATAGGCAGAAGATTTTTACCAGTGCTCAGTCTATATTAAGGAGCGCTGGCCCTGCTCCAGGTAAGCTGGGAGCAGAAATATGGGACGGTTCGCTGCCTGCACTCGGAGCAGGCATGGAAGAACCGCAGCGGAGGAGGGCAGGGAAGAGCCCGTGGAAGGGGGCTCGTCTCAAAGCCGGCATCCCGCATTTCCTCCCTAGGCTTCCCTGGAAAAGCAAAACGTGTAGTTTTGATCGGGCCAGCGGAAAAAGTGAGCGGCCCCTCTCACATGGACGGACTATAAATAGCCGGGGCCGGGGCCGCTCTTGCCCTGACTCAGCAGCGCGCTGGCTGCGGCCCCGCGGCCTCGGGCCCCGCCGGCGGCAGCGGCGCGCCACCTGCTGGCCACGGTGCCCACCTGCGCTCCCCGCCACCTGGGCTGCCCCCTGCTCGGCGCCGCTGCCCTGCGGACGGCGCTGCGAGGTTCCGCTGTGGTCCGTGCCTCCTCCTGGCGCTCCCCAGCTCCCAGGTGTTTACGAGGATTTCGTCAGCGGTGTTGCTTTCACAGTGTTATCAGTGTGGCCTCTTGCCCCGCAGGCCCGTGTCCTAAGGCTTGGGATAAATGTCGGGTATTTAAAGTATAAAAACATTTCTTGGCCGCTGTTACTGATGCAGACTCTGGATGTCGTATTGTGATTTTGGCAGCGGACAGAATACAAGGACGATTGGAAGAAAAATATCCCCTAGTGAGGGGTTTCTCATATACCCCTTTATAGTAAAAATACTTATTTAAAAGACGAGCAAAGTCACAGAATCGTTTAGGTTGGAAAAGACCTTTAAAATCATCAAGTCCAACCATTACCCCAGGACTGCCATGTCCTCAACTAAATCATCTACACAGTTTTTGAACACTTCCAGGGACAGTGATTCCACCAGTGCCCTGGGCAGCCTGTTCCAATGCCTGACTACCCTTTCAGTGAAAAAATTTTTACAAATATCCAGTCTAAACCTTCTCTGACACAGCTTTGAGCCCATTTCCTCTTGCCCTATTGCTTGTTACTTTGGGAGCACCCAAACTGCTTTAGGAAAACAGATACCCTCTTAAATTGTGCCAATACAGCAGAATAAAAGCTGTGCTAAGTGACATTTGGTAACATTAAACTTCTGTTTTACAAAATTCATTCATTTCTTAAAGAGAGACAAGGGTAGCCCGAGGATTTCCGGCATATTTCATTTTGATACACCTGCATTGCTCAGATAAGGAATGGCTAACAAGGCTTTAATGAAAAGCCATGTAGAAACCAAAAGTTCTTTGGCACTGTCAAGCCACAGAAAAACTTGTTACCATGCAGACTTGTGTTAAAGGTAAATTTCGCTTTTTGGTTTTGGAAAAATGAATAACATGCAGACAAGGAAATGAGAGAGAAAATACAAATTCATGATGAGGCACGATTTGCCTGAAAGCAAAGATGGTTTCTGAATTAAGTCAAAATGAAAACACAAAGTGCAGAAAGAGCATGGTCATGTGGGGGCTTGCTTACAAGCTGGGTGAGAGGCATGCTCTTTTACCTAAGTTCTGGTATGGGCTGTCATCCCTGATGTGAAAGCCATGTCTGTATGAGGCACTCATGAAGGGTAAGCCAGATTAACAGAAAGTATGCAAAAACCATGCAAGTTAAAGTAGGTGGAAGATCTCTATGCATAAAGTGATCCCGAGAGATTAACTAAGACAAAGACCATTTCTGAGAACAGCTGCATAGAAGTTTAATGTGGTTTAACTTCTGCATTGAAAAGTGGTTTTACTTATTTATTTTTTTACATATATTTTATCCCATCATGATTTGCAAAGAAATAGTTAAACCAGCAATAGGGAAAGAATGAGAAGTGTTATCAGGAAATAGGGAATTTTAATGAACCCTGGTTATTGCCCTGGAGAAGGGTGGGCTTGGAAAAAACAAAGGTTACACTTGTTCCCTTGAGGGACCTCCAAAGTAGTGATGTATAGATCCTGCACTTTCACAAGGATACTGCACATATCAAGGCAGATCAAAGCTCAAATGAGCCAGGGTTACATTTTTTCCCCACTCTTAAAAAGAGGCAAGGTGAGGTTTGTCTCTTATAGACTTGCAAAAAATGCATCTCTAGTAGCGACTAACCAGCGTCTTCAATGTCTCTGGCTGGTGTGAAAACTGAGAGTGGGCTGAGTCCATACAAGACAGACAGAGGTGATAAATGACACTTCAACCTATCTTCAGCGTGGTCTTATTTGCAACATTTACGGGTCTTCGTGTTTATATAAATAATACGTTTTAACTTGCCTGTTCTGTCATTTCCTTGAAATAATTCAGTGTCTCTCAAACTGTTGTACCCTTCACGGTTTTACTGTTGAATTGAGTTGAGGTGCTGTCTGACAACGGAGTTGCACGGGTCTGCCTCATGTTTGAGTTCATATTCTGTGATTTTTTTTGGAGCTCTTTCTCAAGTCACTTTTATTACAGTAGGAAAAAAATTACTATTGAAGTAATGATGTTCCAGTTCAGTGAGAGATCACATTTGTCTGCATTTAGTCTTATATACTGACTGCATTTCTCCTTCCTTCCTCTTCCCCACGAGCGGCTGTTCTAATGATTAAAATAGTCTATTAGTGATACTTTTATTAGCGTATCAGTAGCAATTCTGATTATTAGCCATTTTAAAAACACTGACTGACATTTGTTTATCTGTGACTGTTTATCATTATAGTTTCTAATAATACAGTATACGTTCTTCAGTGTCACAGAATGAGATTGTTCTAGAATAAGCCAGTAAGCTCAGACTGCAGAACTACAGAAGCAAACAAATCCACATGCCCTACCGTGTATAATGTTTCAAGCTGCCTCATTTATGAGGTAAGACTCATTAACTGGGCAATGTACGGTAGCTTTCTCTTTAATTACACAGTTTTATTATACAGTGGAATTATTTTTCAGAATGCAACTGTTTTCACAGACTGACATTTTATTACGAGAAGTTTGTGTCTAATGAAGAGAGGTAATTACAGCACAAAACTGACTTTTGACACACAGAAAGCTATTGTAACCAGGACCTTCCTAGTGCAGAATGTTATTTAAAAGAGAACTTAATTTACATATTTTAAAAATTACAGAGTTGCATATAAGTAGCAGTGATGTTGAGAGACAAGCTAAGAGAAGCAGCACTTGTAACCATCTTCAGATTGCTCTGTAATTCCCACAGTAGACTGTGTAGTATATGTTGCACCTGTCAGAAGGGGTTTGTGGTAGCAAAATGAATGTTTGGAGAGGAGTCACTTTCTGACCTTCCAGCCAGTTTCTTCCTTTATTGTCTCTTTATTAGGTTGCGTGACCACTTTCCTCCTAGCACAGAGATCAGCCTTGACCTTTGCATGCTTAAATATGAGAGAGAATTTTGCTTGAAATCTGAAGCATAATAATTGTGAGGGGCATTTGTTCTGACCACCACATCGAACAGCTCACTCAGCAGGATTTAAGTGTGATAAATGCCCTTGCCCCAGGTGGCTGATTTTTGCAGTAGAATTAAGCGCGGTGGTAAGAGTTTGCAGTAGAGTTCGCTAGTTATTCCAGCTCTGAATCCTTTTGCTGTACTTTGTAAGCATCACGCTCTGACAGAGGTGTCTCATTAAAATAAGGAATCTATAAGATTTGGAATATTTAAATTATTTCATTTACTTAAATAGGCTATTTAGGTATGCATTTCCCACATTGAGAGCCTGAACTTCTTGAAGTTGATACTGGAGAAGAGCTTAATCATTCCATGCTAGGAACGAGGACAGGAGTTTTATAGAAAGAAATTATTCTCCCCACCACCACCTAAAGCCCTTTTATTTTCTTTTTTAAACATCAGAAGGAGCAGATTTTGTTTGCAGTGTGTTTATAAAGGGAAAACATTGTGAAAGTTTGAGCAGAAGATTTGGTATTGCAGAGTCTCAGTAGCTATCTCCAGAGCTTTCTTCAGGATCTTTGCCCCTTAGGAGCTTGCTCGCTCTTAGGTGGAAAACAAACCGCTGTGATTGACTGTTCCCAGAATGTGAACAGGAAACAGTTGAAGTAGTATTCAGGACACAGGTAGTAGGCAGTACACGGTCTCCCAAACAGTCACAGAAATGGTTTGTTAAATGCAAAGACAACTTCTGATACAAATTGGAGTTTTTTTGGGGTGGGTTTTTTTAGTTACCCCACAAGCATAGAAGTGTAGCTCAATTTAGTGACAATTATTTTTTTCTGTACACTGTAGTATACATCCATGCATTTTTAGTGCAAAACTTGTTAAACTCTTTTCCAAGAGCAGTTCAGTTCATGTGTTTAAAAGAAATGCACACCCAAAGTCAACAGAAACTACATGCAGTGTAACCCAATGAAGACAGTATCTGAAGCTTCTTAGAGTACTGCCTTTACTTCCTGCCTTTCTTAGTTTTCGCACCTTTGTGTGTATGGTGAGAAGCAGAGAAAAGTAAACCAAATCCTTTTATTGACTGTTCCTACTCAAGAAGCTTATATTTGTAACTATTTACAGGGTTGGATCATATCATGGTGTATATTTTTGCTTTTGTATCTTCACCTAGAGAAACAGGAATGTGAGTGCAAGAAAGACCCCAGTGGTGCTTCTCTATATTTTAAATCCAAATAATATTTACAGCCAAGTTACAGACTGGGGCAGATGGGCTTCTTAGACTGCCCATATTGTGTTGCTAATGATGGTCCCGTTAACAGTTCTTAGTGCAGTTTCTTTGTGGTTAAGGTTGTGTTTGTGATGTTGAGGGAAAAGATGACATTCTAGTTTTTAAAGTGTCGTTATGCTGTGGCATTTTACTCTTTGAAATGATATTTTTCTCCAACTTACGGTATTATGGTTATTCTCAAGTATAAGCATTTCCAGTTGTTTTTAAAGCTCTGAAAGGCTTTGCATTTGGTAATTAAATGAACTGCTTGAGTTAGTATTGTACTTTTCAGCCTTTCACATTTAATTAACATTCAGGTAGAAATTATGAACAATTTATATCTGCCAGGAAAAGACAAGATGTAACAAATTGTCTCCGTGCAGATGTGAAATTGAGGCAACCTTAGAGAGACTAAAGAAACTGGAGCGTGATCTGAGCTTTAAGGAGCAGGAACTAAAGGAACGGGAGCGGCGTTTGAGGATGTGGGAGCAGAAGTTAACCGAACAGTCCAATACTCCTGTAAGTAGACAATAATTCAACCTTTCATCTTACTTCAGAAAGTGTTTGGGGCTTTGTCTGTGTGTATGTGCGTCTGTGTGTGTCTAAAGACACACCAAAGAAATAGTACCCCTGCTATCTTTAGTTGTTCCTTTGGGCCAGTTAAAATCTATTTTATTACATCACTGCAAATAACTGTACTGGTTTTAAGACATTTGGCTAATCCATCTACTATCAGATATTGCTGATAGTTCATATGGCGCCATGGGCACTTAAATAGTTTCCCATTGATTTAATTACAGTTCTCAGCTTTAAAAGTTGATTGCACTCAGTAAATTCACTTTTCAACTAGAAAGTTGTTGACTTTAATGAATGCAGGATTTGGTCTTAAATGTAAGAATCTTTTTTTTCTCAAGAAGGTTTGAGAGACCTATGTAAATGTTTTAAATTCTGTCCTCTTTCTTTGAGAAGAAGTAAGTTTTCTTTCTGGGAAAGAGGGGGTCAAAATTTGAAGTGTTAATTTAGGTTTTTGTTCATAACTTGTACTGGCCAGTTACTAGCTGTTAGGATTGCCACATTTCTAATAATAAATTGGAACAAAAACCTTCCTTGGATGATCTTGAATTTCTTTCTGAAGTGTGGTGCTCTTAAATACTGATTGGCAGAGGGAGGACCACAGGGTTGGTGCATGGCTAGACATGTTACAACGGAATTGTTGTTAAGAAAAATACCACATTACTTACTTGTTTTTAAAGCACTAGCCAAAACAAGTACCAAATTGCGATTGCAGCAGCATATGATTTTTCCTGTGCACAATTTTATCCTACTTACAGCCTTGATTCCAGCCAGACCCATCTATATGCAACTTGTTTTTAAGGCATAGCTTATTGCTGTTGTTTCAATGAAGTTGCATTCATGTTCCAGCTGTGAACATGCAGAAATGAAATCATGAAGATTGAATGTTTTCCTATGTGCAGATACTGTATGTTCTCAGTAGATATCTATGTGCCTGCTTTAACGCTTGCAAACTTCCAGTAACTGAGCTGTGGGCCATCATCTGTCCTGAGCACAGCATGAGACACAGCTTTAATGAGCAGATCTTTTCACGGGCAAGGCCCTAGGGTTTTTTATGCTGTACTTGCTTATGACTTCTACTTTTCACTTAGAGCTGGCACTGCTGAAAGAATAAAGCACTGTGCTGCGGCCTGTTGTGCTAAGCATGAGCTATCTTTCTGCATAACATTAACCCAACTCTCCTATTGCATTTGTATGCAATTTCTTCTAATAGAGAAATACAGGATTGTTTTTTTCCATAGATCTTTCTCAAACTGTTACATGGAACAGCTTTTAAAAAGCCCTTTTGTTGGAAAAAAATTGTCATAGTAGCAAAAATTGGCTTGTTCAAGCAGGGTTGGTTTTTTTTTTTTCCATAGCAAATAATGTTCTACCAGGCACTGATTACAAACACAACTATGTTTTAAATTCATAGCTGTAAACCATTTGAAATGTTGAGCATTCTGTTTGTAAGCTGTAATCCTTGGAGTCAAGTGTCTCCTTCCATCCCTTGGTTCAGGGTATGTCTGCTCAGCAGTATCCAACTGGAGGACTGCAACAGAGAGGTACACTGATCGATTTTAAGCTACGTTTGCTGTAAAAACAGTAGTAAAGATAGGGCAACCAGAGCCAATAACATAGCTTAGGGTGCCCACTAGGCTTATACCAGGTTCTTAGCCAACACTAGGCCTTGCTATGTCTTAGCTGGTACTGTCATCTTAATTTTGCTCTGCAGTAAAGACCAGAGGCCAGTAAATACTATTAAAGTGGTGTTCAGGAGGAGAAACTTGCACTAAGTGAAAGTAGAACAGGGAAGCTGTCTCTGGCACTTGATTCTCCAGTGTTCTCTAGGGTTGGTAGAAGCTTCATCCTGTCATTCCGCATGGTAGGTGTCTGTAAGTGGAAGCCTGCTTCTACCCCATAGAATAAAGTATAGCTTTTTACACATGTTAGCATGGGAGAAGTATGAGACTAATCTTTATAAACACTTCTGTGAAAGTAGTGTTTCTCCTTGTTCTTGTTTTGAACCTGTTTCTTCTGTCTTATAAAACAGACACCTTTGAGTCTGATCTCTGCAGATCTCCAAGAGCATCTTGCACAAGGGAATCTGGGGCCTTTTGGAGGAGTAGAATATACCCATAGCTGCAGTGAAATGGGAGGCTTCTTTCGAAAAAGAACCTGACTTTCAGAAGCTGATATTTAGAGGAAGACAGTGAGCAAGGCATGAAATCCAGATCTTTGGTGACCTACAGGTTGTCATTTAAGAACAGTGGTTTATACAGAGATTGGGGGACCCAGCCATGTATAAAAGACTCTTCAAGGTAGTTATGATGAACTGCAGTATCACTGCAATACCAGGCAGGTCCTGTCACAGAGAGCTCCTAAGTTCTCCAGGTAACGAGGTAGCAAAATATGGAGGAAGTAAGGTGATTATAACTCACAAAATGAGCCACAGTTACGGCTCTTTCACAGCTTACCCACTGCCAGGCATTGCACAAACACTGACCCAGAAATGTGTTTTAACAGCAGGCTGTTTTGCAGCTTTGTTTAGAATCATAGAATCATAGAATAGTTAGGGTTGGAAAGGACCTTAAGATCATCCAGTTCCAACCCCCCTGCCAT